>PVHX01033949.1:0-12701 GCA_004024805.1 Geosciurus inauris | reverse complement strand
GTCTCTACTGCAAAAAAAAAAAAAAAAAAAAAAATTAACATACTCAAAAATATACTGATTCCTCGATTTTATTGCTAGATTCTCAGGAATTTATATATTGTATTTTTTATTAGTGCATTATAGTTATACATAATAGTGGGGTCTTTTTGACATAACCCAACGGGCCTGCTCTGTACAGAACAGGTGATTGGAAACCCCCTGAGGCCAGGAATCCTTTCACCTGAGTCTTGAAGTGTGGCGACTGCACTGCTGCATTTACATAGCTGACCAGTGCCCACTATCATCCTCCAGAAAGAAAGAGACAGAAAGATGCACCTCAAACATATGTGGGGTGCATGGAGAAGAGTTTACCTCAATGTAGATCTTGGTGGGACTTCCAAATCTGATACCGCAGGTTACCTGTGATGAGTTCTGCTTCCTCACATGCTGAAGTATAACATTAGAGAAGCACACCAAGGCAAGCAATTAAACAGAGTTTATTTAAAAATTGGTAACAGACTTCTCCCAGGAGAGAAAAGGGGTCATAGCTGGTATCTTGGTATCCCCACAAGTACAGATGTTTTGCCTTTTTATATGTCCTAGGCTTCCTTTGTCCTCCTGCTCTCTTCCCTTTATCTCTCTCCTTCCTGAATACATGACTAGGCCCAGAATATGCTTGGTGGGATGGTCAAAAGGTGAAAAGCTGAAGAACAAATGTTGAGTGATCTGGGAAGGAAGGGGGTATGATTATGGGACAGGTTACCTTAGCAACAGGTTGGAGCAGGGAGTTATCCTTATAAGGGTGGAGGAAAGGCTCTGAAGGCATTAACATTTCGATACCTCTCCAACTTCACAGACCCAAATTGGCCTCCTTGATCTGATCTGACTCTATTTACCTATCTACACTGACTGCCTGTCTAATTCTAGCTTCAAAAACCATATAAGCACAGAACATAATTTGTTCCACTTCAGTCCCCAGTATTTAGCCTTCCCCTCACTTCCTCCCTTCCCTTGTTCCCCTTCCTCTACTCTACTGGTCTTCCTTCTATTTATAGTTTTTTTTTATTAATACTTTATGGAAATACATAAAGATAAAATTCACTGCTATTTATTCATTTATATTCATAGCATAGTGTAGTTAATTTAATTCCATCCTTCCTAACTTTTCTTGCCCCTCCACTCTTCTCCTCTTTCTCCTTCCTCTACTTGACTTATTTTTAAACTTCCTAGTTTTGGAAGTGCTTTCTGATTCAAGGGAACCAAAATATAATGTAGGAGCACTCTCTGACCTTCAACCCCTCTCTTCCCTCTTTCCCCATTTTATGCTGATGGACTGCACTGCCTGACAGCAGTACCCCATTGTTTGTAACTTTGGGGCCATGATTGATCTGAGAACTGTATATAAACTATTGCACTTCCTGAAATAAATGGGCTCTGCATCTCACCCCGGCGGAGCAGTCTTACCAACCCCCCGAGTTTGGGTGGAGTAACTCCGCGGACCATCACCCCAAAACGTCGTCCTATGAGACCCCACTTTGTCTTCCCCAAGGACCCCTTTTCGTCTCTCGGGACCCCAACCCGTCGAGCAGACCCACAATGCACAACTTAAAACAACAATATAAGGGAACCAAGTGCTTTCAGCAGTTCTCAAAGACATGGCCTGAGTTAAAAATGTACATAATTCATTTATAGAATGCATATGTATCATCAATATATCCATATTTCCCTCTTATAGTTATTAGAAAACCAACAACTTAGTTTTGGATTTATCAGCAAGCCCTGAGTTTAGTGTAGTAGAATTATGTGGATTTAACAGAGAGACAAAAGAAGCATTATATACCAACCTCATTGACCACTTGTCTTTAAATGTGTATTGAGGACCATGGAGGGAAAACTGTGGATATGATGGCTTATTATTCCATTCTTCCTGCTTCCTGTGAAGCACAGGACATAAGGTAAGGGACAACATATAGGGGGTAAAAGACGAAAATTTTTACTGAGCCACACATGAAAATGCCCTTTTTACTACTTACCTAAATGTTGTAAACCAGTTCATAGATAAGAATTAAACTTTTATTAAAGCCCTTCTGAATGTCATTTTTGATTGTTGTTATATATAAAGTATTTATATTGTGGTAAATTATCCAGTACTAAATCTATTTTGAGAGAGAAGAAGAAAGCAAATCAATCTTTTGTTGCTTTTACAAAATTTCAAGTTGTAAAACTCTTTAAGCACTGTTATTAATATTCTTTGTTGTTATTGCTTTTCAGTTCCCCATGTTCGGGTTTAGTAGTGCCATCAAAATTCCAGTATCCAATATGGGTAACCGAGGTAAACACCCCAATTAGCAAAATGTTTTCCTAAACTATTTATTCCTAAATTAGTTCCTCATTACAGATACACAAGCTGAAGAAACTTTAATTTTTGAATATCAGGGAGCAATGAGGAAGCAAGGATATGCAAGGGTTTCCTTGGAGAACAATTCCCTCCTCTGCCACAGAACAAAAATAATCAATTTGTATGCCACAATTTCAATACTCTTGTTAGCTAATTAAACAGACTACTTGTTTCCTTTTATGAGAAACATAAAAAGTAGATAAAATTAAATGAACTAATCCAACTTTAAGCTCATATAACATATATTTACTCAACATTCTGATTATAAATGACAAAAGGTTACTCAAACTAAATGACAGAGATAGTAAAATATAATGATTCTTGCAACTAAAATGAGAAACTGTTTTGTAAAGCTAAGATCTAGTAGTCAATCAAAACTAGGGTGTGGAATCCACTAGGCCTCCCTCTCAGCCTTTATTTCTGACTCTATTTGGATTGTCTTTATTTTTTCTAACTTTTCCATGTAGTAGAAATAGCCACTAACAACTCTATATTTTGTTCTCCACAAGAGGAAGTCTAAAACATGCCTAACAGTCCTGAGTTCTAAAATACCAGGTAAAGGATCTGTTGCACCTAACTTCAGACAGATGCCTCAGAATGAATCATCAATTGTGGCCATAGACACAGTGTTTGAAAATGGAGCAACACACACTCTAGCTATATTGTTAGCAGGAACATTTATTAGAAGGAGGGGGATGGGAAAGCTATAACATTCAAGAAACTGAATTGAAAATTGAAAATTCTGTCTGGGTTGTAAGAGGTTTTATGTTGTATGTGCAGTTGTTCACGAATGTGTATGTGTGTGTGTATGTTGAATGGATAAGAGAAGAAGGGAAGAATACATACACATACACAGAGAGAGAGAGAGAAGAGAAGGTAAAATCAGTACAATAATAGCACTGGAGAAAGCACATATTCAGCATAGCCTAGAATTACAAATGCTGAGGAATGAGTTTCACTCAGTGAGAGATAAGCTCATTAAGCAGAATGATGTTCAGACAGATTCTGGTAGTAAATGGAATAATTTCCAGAATAAGGTGATGAAATAAGAGATGTGAATATTGCAGTACTTATTTTGAAGTCATAAAGACAGTCAAAAATGAAAATACTTCAATATGGATCTATGCATCTGTAAGAGTTTCCATTTGACTCTATCCTTCAAGTACATGTATTGAATGGAAGACTATGATTTAGAGGGCATAATAGAGTCTAGGTTTGGAATTGTTTCATAGATTACAGAAGAAATAGATTTTAAAATTTGTTATCTCAATTTAAAAATACTCCTTTTCTGATCTGTGCTGCTGTTGCTTCTTTGACACTCACCCAAGCACAGAGAATTTTGCACATATATTCTCCCATGCTTAATCATTCTCTAATCTACCTCAGTATATGAAACACTGTTCCAGGCACTCTCTACAATTCCTGCCCTGGATGTTTAACTAGACAGAGAACAAATATGACATTCTCCTTTATTTCTATTCTTGTTGCCAAGACAGGAAATAAACTTGAGAGATATTTTAATATAATTATATCAACTGAAGGAAGAGTAGTGAATCAGACACCAAGAGAGACTGAAGGATGGAGGATACTAAGCAGCAGGAAGGAGCAGCCAGAGAGGTAGAAGACAATCTATGGAGAGATATGTTGTGAAAATGAAGAGAGTTCCTTTGGTTCTGTGTGGTTAATTAAGTAAAATGCTACATCAAAGACAAATAAAGACAAGACTAAACTCTGTCCACTGAATTTAGCAACCAAGAAGCTTTTGGTGTCTTGGAAGGAGAGAACACCAGTGGAAGAGTACACACAGGAGAAATGGAAGCTCAACTTTCAGAAAGCTGAGCAAAGTTGAAGCAGCAAATATAAACTATACTCATCCCAGAATCGCAGCTTTTAAGTACAGAAGAAATGAGAGGATAGATGTGGATGCATCTCAAAATATAGAAAAAGGTCTGGAAAAGAGAAGAGAATAAGCAGTGCCCAGGACCCTGGGGAGGTAAAGGCATAGTATAGAGAGGCTGTGGCAGGATCTAGGCTTAAAATGCAGAAGCAAGATTCCTTTCCACAAGAAAGAAGAGGGGGGAATGGAGGAACAAGGATGGATGCAAACACAATGCCTAAATTGACATTGTGAGCATTAGACAGGAAGTTAAGAAAGTTCAGACACAGTTTTATCACATCTTAGGGGAGAAAGAAGAAAGTCACCTGAGATGTTAAGTTAGAGGGAAAAAATTAAATATAGAAGTAGAGTTAAAAATGTTCCCTGCCCATTTGGGACAATAAAGGAAATATCTATTTCTGGCTCATCTGCATGTTTGACTTTCTATTTACCCTGAATGCCTAATTGGCATTGCTTGGGGACAGAAAATTTAAACTACTAGTTATGATTGCAATGTTCCCAATACCCTATAGACTCTAGGTTCAGAATGGAAAACAGTGAATGGTAGTAGTGAATGAAACAACAGAAAACAAATTTGGAGGCTTTGTTAATGTTGAAATAGGGAGGGGCATAAATGCTATTAATGTAGCCAGTAGAGATTAGGCATTGAAGTTGGCTTTTTTTTTTTCTTTTCTTTTTTCAGTACTGGAGATTGAACTCAGGCCCTCATGCATGCTAGGCAAGCACCCTACTCTTGAGCAACATCCCCAGCCCCATGTTAAGTTTCAAGAAATAGCTCAGTAAAGAATGATGTCAGGGTCAAATGTGTTGCTATTTAGGAGAATGGCTAAATTTTACTAAAGATTGAAATAATTGGAATCCAGAGGATTAAGAAGCTTTGAGGCTAAGGTTTCAGATGAGTCAACTACATGGTTGTTGAGGTCACTTAGACAACCCACATAAGAACTAGAAAAGTTTATAAGATAGATATCATAGTCCTTGGTAATTTAGGGAGAGGGTGTGGTGTTGGTGGATGGTACCGACAAGGAAGGTAGAGAAAGAGAGGCTTTGCTTAAGAGGATCAGTCGTTCAAAGAGGAAAGGACAAGGAAAAGCCTTGATCTAGAAGTGATGATAAGAAGGAGGGAGGAACTAGAAGAATAGCGCTATAAGCTCTGGACTCTGCAGGACAGTGAGTGGGCTCTGAGAGGGCCCTACTTTAGGGATGAGCAGTTTCAGTTAACAAAGAGAAGAGTAAAAAGCTTAAAATAAGTTTGTTATTATCTTTTTGTTTCTTTTTGCTTCTTTTTATAGAGGTATGAGGATACCTGAAGCAATAACATAAAGGGTTGAAAGGAAGATCAGTACACACATAGACTCTCACTATTTTGGGGGAGAGATACTTTCCTCATTGACATTTTGCTTAATGTCTCTGTAAGTTGTAATATTTCCTTACTTGGTAATATTATAACATTTGGTGCAACATTTTCTATTAATCAAATATTGTTTTAGAATCTTTGCAACATGTTACATGTTATAGGATTCCTAATAGGTATATGTTCTTTTATTTTAAAAATTGGCTGATATAGCACTTAACTATTCTCTTAACTCACAGCACTTAACTGTTCTCTATTGATAATTTCTTAGCAATATTAGTTGAAAGTGCACACATGCAAATATAAAAAGTCAGTAATAAATACATCAGTGTGATATAAGTTATATTCTACAGAGAATGTGGTTTATCCCCAATAAAGATTCTTTTCTTCCCTAGAGATGGACGTTTCCATTTAAACTGGATACCAATGGCTCATAAGGGAGGCTACTTTTTCCAACCACATGATGATATGATTAAGCTCTGACCAACAGAGGGCAAGAAGAGGATTCTTTGAAAATTCTAAGAAGGTTTCTAAAAGGAAAGGGGCATGTTCTCTATTTCTTTCTTCTTTCTTCTGCCTGTAATATTGATACTATGAGCTCAACAGTTCTTATTAACCATGAGGTAACATATGTATACTATGTGAGAGGCCAGGTAGTAGAATCATCACTTTCAGGATCTGCACAGGGCACTACCTGGGCATCTCCATCCTCCTGCATTATAAAGTGAGACATCATATTAAGCTCCTTCTCACAGATCTGAATTTTCTGTTAATGTATTTAAATAGAATCCTAACTGATATCATCGAGACTATTTAGGTTAAGCGTAGTTTTAGAAAAACATAGGTTTTCAGGCTAATCTGAACAATTGTTTATCATAATTACAATGAACAGTGTTATTGATTGTTTTTAATCTATAGAGTTTTTTTTTTTCCTGATGCATAAAAGTACTGTGATTTTTTTTTGCTCGATAGCTTTCATCCTTGCATTTGGGGTAAAAGTTAAAATCTTCTGCTAGAAATTATTTGTAGCAAAGTAATAATTACAGAATTAACCACAAAATCTCATTCAAATTTAAATTCTGGAAAGCTAATTAAAATAAAGACAACAATAGAAGGGAAATTTCCAGGAAAGAATAACTCATATGTCAGTCATTTGATCTAATCAATCCTGTTTAAATAACCAGTGATCATTATCTAGTGCTTTCTGCCAGGAACCCTTTCTCCATGTGATGTCACAGGGTAGGTGCCTTAAAAATTATGTTAGAGGTTGCATATAAGCTTTTGCACTAGCATAAGTATCAATTATCTGGCAAATCGTCATTCAAAAGATTATTGTTATCCATTGAGTTAACACTTAGTATCTACTACTTCATCACTCACCAAGCCAGATTCAACCACATTATAATCACATTTTCAAGACAGAAACAGTTAAATTTTTAAAAATGAAGAAGCAACTTGAGCCAACCTCTTTATAAGACAGTACTTTCCTCCCCAACTCCTCTGCTCTTCCAACTCTTCCTCTCTTCCTGTTATAAGTAGAAATGTCTACATTTTGATACTTAATTCTCCCTAACATTGACCACAGGGTCATTGCATAGGGAATGAAACTATCAGAGTGTGTACTGAAATCTCCATAATAAGCATGCCTCCTCCCCATTCCTCAGAGGACTTGGAAACAGACTGCTGTGTAGTATTTGATTCTAAAGGAGTTATTTTTCACAGGTTTTTCATCTTATTGAACACATGACTTCCAAGTATTTTCATGGAAATAATTCAGGTGGCAATGATATAAAAGTAGTTATAGCATTCTTTTATGGTAATGGGCTCTTAGAGATTATCTAATCCAGCCGTATGATTTCACTAATGAGGAAAATATAGATCATGTGCTGATTTTTATTTAACCAGTTTCCCACTATCATTTAGGTTTCTCCAATCTTTTGTTATTAAATACATTGTTTAACATTTGTGAAAGTATATTAATAGATAAATTTCCAGAGAGGAAGCTTACTCTAACCTAACTCATTTCACCTGCTGGGTTTTATTTTTGGCACATTCTGAGCAACAAAATAACTAGGTTGTCCTGCTGCTGCTGTTGCTTCTACTGCTTCTGATGATGACTCAATGTCAGGTCATCTACTTGAAAAGTGAAAAGATCAGTTTTCCTTTTTTTCCTCCCAGATAGATAACCAATATATTTTTTTTTACCCATTCCTCAATTGAATTGCCATCTCCACTTGGCTACAACTGTTCAGCTGGTACACCCAGTTTTACATGAAACTAGAACTAAATTTTCAGCCCTGAAATTATGGAAAAATGGCCATCAATGACATAAGAATACACAATTGTTTCAAAAGCAATTTTGAATAGAGGTTCATTCAGTTTCCAGCCCAAATTAAGTGACTTTTCTGTGACATGGTAGTTAAAAGTCCATTTAAGAGCTTCCTGGAATACCATTTAGAGCAAATATGCAGACATTCTCTTGTTTAAAACCTGGAACACTGACAAACTCTAGCAGATTGGGTCTCATAGGCATTGAAACTCTGGGAACAAACACAGTAGCAGTAAATTCACTTTTTGTTGTCAAGATTCTCAATGACATAATCATAAATATGGTGCAGTTATGTATTTAATGGAAATTATTGGTTAAGGTAAAGTTTTAAATTAACTGGGAATCTGAGTTAACTATTTTATTCCTGTTTTTTAAATTAAAAATCATATTTGATCTCAAGTATTACCATAGCTGCCAAGTATTGACCAAAATGAGCAACATAACAAAAGAGGAAAAGTAAGCATGTTTTGCCACATTTTAAGATTTTAAAATTATTTAACCACAACATGATTTTTCAAAAAACAATTTCAGCATTAATTACCTCAAAGAGTTAATTCATCCATTCAATATAAGTGTATCTACTTTTTAAAGAAACAAAAAAAAGCCTGGTTTCTTCATAACTCTTTTTAATTATATGACTTTTGCTGGACTAAAGGAAAGGAAATATCATTAAATGTAGGTGTAAGTTTGAAACTCATTCCAGTTCAAATGGTATGCTCCCAAGTTCTGTTCCATTAATAGCATTTCATAGAACATAAGGCTGAAGATATATTTATGTTAAAAAATAAGTTTTTGTGATTAAATATGTTTGTGAAACTGCATCTCATATTATAATCCAGATATTTCTCAGTATACAGTAATATTGAGGCTCTGAGAAGTCCTTCAGTAAGAAGAATTAATTGGTCCCCCAAAGACTGAGAACTCAAACTTTGGCGAGCACCCTAATCATCTGCAGATCTTGTTAAAACAGATTATTGAGCCACATCTACAGAACCTCTGATTCATCATGTCTGGGACATAGCCCAAGAAACTGAATTGCTAATAATTTCCCAGGTGATGCTCATGCTTCTGGTATAAGAATCACACTTTTAAGGCCATAATCTACAGCGCTCAATGCACAAATTTTCTTATATTTATTTCTAAATATTTTATACATTTTGATCCTATTGTAAATGAAAACTTTTAAATTTTATTTTCTAATTTTAAATACTAATATGGAGGAATATAATTGAATTTTGTATTGACTTTGGACTGAGTGGGCTTGTTAAATTTACCTTTTCATTGTTGTCATTTATTTGTTTGCTTTGGTGCTGTGGATGGAACCCAGGGCCTCATGCCTCCTAGGCAGTAGCTCTAGCACTGAGCTATATCCATGGACCTTAAATTCCCTTTTTAGTTCTAAAGTAATAAATTTCTTAATATTTTATAAATGAACAATCATGCCATATATGGATAGACAGTTTCACTCCCTCCGACTCAATTTTTATGAATTTCTTTTTAATTTTAATAAATAGAACCATCATAACAATTTTGGACAAAAGAAATCAAAATGGATAACTTTAGTGTGGTCTCGAGTTTACTAGGAAGGCATTCAATATTTCACTATGAAATATGTTGTTACCTAATTTTTTAAATAGAGGCTCTTTATCAGAATAAGTAAGTTCTTTCCTATTGCCAGTTTGTGGACAGGTTTTAATCATGAATAAGTACTGAAATTCATCATAAAGTTTCTTTGTTTCATCAAAAACATGATGGGGTTTTCCTTTTTGTATATTAATATGGTAAATGACATTGATTGCTTTTTCAATGTTAAATCAAATGCATTACTAAGATAAAATCCATTTTGATAGTGTATTTTTAATATATTGCTGGAATCAATTTATTAATATTTTGTTTCTTACGTTTTGTTTCTTAAGTGTTCTTATCCTGCTATTCTTTCTTTCCTATCTTTGATGACATTATAAGTTTTTTCTCAATAATATTTTGTTTTAAATTTATTTATTTATTTAAATGCATTTCAAGTCATACTATATAGAGAGAGCTCAATTTTCCATTTCTCTGGTTGTAAGCAAGATAGAGTCACACCATTTGTGCATTCATACATGCACCTAGGGTAGTGATGACCATCTTATTCAACCATTTTATTGCTACTCCCATTCCTCGTCCCTCCCCTACCTACCCCCTACCCCGTCCAAACTTCCTCCATTTCTCCCATGCTACCCACCCCCACCCTCTTATGTATCAGCATCCACTAACCAGAGAGAACATTCTGCCTTTGGTTTTTTGGGATTGGCTTACTTCACTTAGCATAATGTTCTCCAGTTCCATCCATTTACCTGCAAATGCCATAATTTTATTCTCTTTTGTTGCTGAGTAATATTCCATTGTGTATATATACCACAGTATCTTTATCCATTCATCGATTGAAGGGCATCTAGGTTGCTTCCACAGTTTAGCAATTGTGAATTGTGCTGCTAAAAAAATTGAAGTGGCTGCATTATTGTAGTATGCTGTTTTTAAGTCTTTAGGGTATAAGCTGAGGAGTGGGATAGCTGGGTCAAATGGTAGTTCCATTCCAAGATTCCAAGATTTTTAAGGATTCTCCATACTGCTTTCCAGAGAGATTGTATCAGTTTGCAGTCCCACCAGCAATGTTTGAGTGTGCCTTTTTCATCACATCCTCACCAGCACTTATTGTTGCTTGTATTTTGGATAGCTGCCATTCTGACTGGGTGAAATAAAATCTTAGAGTAGTTTTTATTTGCATTTATCTAATTCCTAGAGATGTTGAAAATTTCTTCATATATTTATTGATTGTATATCTTCTTCTGAGAAGTTTCTATTCTGCTCCTTAGCCCATTTATTGATTGGGTTGTTTGTTTTTTTGGTGTTAAGTTTTTGAGTTATTTATATATTCTAGAGATCAGTGCTCTATCTGATGTGCATGTAGCAAAAATTTGTTCACAGAATGTAGACTGTCCACCTAATTGATTGTTTCTTTTGCTGAGAAGAAGCTTTTTAGTTTAAATCCATCCTATTTATTGATTTTTGCTTTTATTTCTTGCACTTTAGGAGTCTTTTTAAGGAAGTTGGGACCTAATCTGATGTGATGAAGATTTGGGCCTACTTTCCTCAATTAGGTGCAGGATCTCTGGTCTAATTCCTAAGTCTTTGATCCACTTTGAGTTGAGTTTTGTGCATGGGGAGAGATGGGGCTTTAGTTTCATTTTACTGCATATGGATTTCCAGTTTTCCTAACACCACTTGTTGAAGAGGCTATCTTTTCTCCAATGTATGTTTTTGGCACCTTTGTCTAGTATGAGATAACTGTATTTATGTGGGTTAGTCTCTGTATCTTCTATTCTGTACCATTGGTCTACATGTCTACTTTGGTGCCAGTACCATGCTGTTTTTGTTACCATAGCTTTGTAGTATAGTTTAAGGTCTGGTATTGTGATACCTCCTGCTTCACTCTTCTTACTGAAGATTGCTTTTGTGGGGAGCTAGCTCCATGCTACGCCCTTAAGATGGTGACTAGCCATTGTGAAAAGTATGTAAACGGGAAGGGCACGGAGGAAGGAGGGACTATGTGATTGGTTTACTGTTGGTTCCGTGAATGTGATCAGCTCATGGACAGAATTCAGGGAGCTTGTGTGCCTTGCCACGTGGACAGCTGCTAGCTACGTGCATTGTCTCTGATTGGCCGAATGGCCCTATAAGTTGAATGCTTGTTCCGCAATTAAATGAGTACTTGCTTTGACTGGACTCCCTGGCGTGTCTGTCCTCGGAGGGCTGCGAACGGGTAGCCATTCGGCTCCAACTCTTCCCGACTTCCACTGCTAGGTGAATATGGGGGTACCTCTTCGACCTGCTGGTTTGGGATGGATCCTAACCCCCGCAGCTTTGGCTACTCTAGATCTCTTATATTTCCAAATCAATTTCATGATTGCTTTCAAATAATCTTACTGAGCTTGCCCTCTTATATCATTCTTTAAGTTACAGAACATTTTAATTATGTACATCCTAAACTCCTTTTCTGACATTTCTTCTGCTGTGCTGACCATGTATTCTAATAATGTAGTATCTTGGTTTGTTTGGGGCACTTTCTTCACTTGTTTTTCATGTTGTTTGTGTATCTTTCCTTCTAGCTCTGCAGATCCCAGGAATTACAGTTTTTATCCTATAGGCTTATAGTTTCCCTGCAGGGTTCCAATACCTCTCCTTTGAGGGGGAGACAAATATTGACAGATCTCAATACAAACAATATATAGTTTTAAACCAAGTAGCTCCTAATAGCTCCTAAATACATTTACGGCTTAGTCACAATATACAGAAATTATGAGTTCAATTAGCATCTACTATATAAACAATAGCTTTGCACAAGGGTCTACATTTTCTGTTGGTGAGCTAGAGAGAACTGAGGGAGGGGTGTAGGATAAGATATTAGGGTGTTAAGAAGTGAGGATATAGTTATTAGATCCTAGAAAGCATGAAAGAGGAACCCAAAAGAAATTGGCTATTAGTAGGAAGAGGAGAAATAGTTTTGGGGAAGACCAGTAAGAAGGAAGAAAATAGAGTACAACTAACAAGGAGACATGAAAATTAAGAAAAATAAAACATGTATAGGTGAAAGTTATGAGACTATATAATACAACTGTAGTATACTAATCAGATATCCCAGGCTATCGTATCCTAATGCATAACAAATACTTGGTCTCACAAATGTTGGGGATGTGAGAGTGGG
>PVHX01033948.1:0-11664 GCA_004024805.1 Geosciurus inauris | reverse complement strand
GTAATTCAGAAAGAGTCCATATTTTCCAAAAATGGCATCATTTCCAAATTTACCTGTAGTAATTCTTTGCCTGAACCCCTTTTCTCGGCATCTGTTTCCAAGCATTTATTTAAGAAGTCTTCAAATGCTGGAGAAAGTGTCTCTGAACTTGGGATTTCTGGCATTCCATTGTTGCTATCAGGTATAAGGCCTAAAAATACAACAACTTCTGTGACATTCTTTTTTGGGTGGGGGGGCAGCATACTGAGGGTTGAACCCAGGGTTGCTTTACCAGTGAGCTACATCCCTAGCCCTTTTTTATTTTTGAGATAGGGTCTCATTAAGTTCTTGAGGCTGACCTTGAACTTGGGATCCTCCTCCTTTAGCCTCCAGAGTCACTCCAGGGATTACAGGCATGCAACCATTGTGTACAGGATTCGTAACATTCTTAAGGTAGCTCAACAAAGTTATAATGTACTTAATCAAGTTTATAAAACTATTGTTTTTTTTGTGTGTGTGGTGCTGGGATCAAAGCCAGGGCCTTGTGCATGCTGGAAAAGCACTCTACTACTGAACAGCTCCAGCCTCTCAATTCTTCAAAGACAATCACTATAAATACTAAAGTGAGTAAAAGGAGGTTATCATTATCTCTACCTGTTTAGATTTTGTATCCTACCTTCTTTTCCTTTATTTCTCCTCCTCCTCGTCCTCTTTCTCCTTTTGGGGTGGTATAGGAATTAAACCCAGGCATGTGCTAGTCAAATAAGTGCTCTCCCACTGAGCTACACCCTTCCTCTTTTCATTTTATTTTGAGACAGAGTATCTCTGAGTTGCCCAGGCAGGCCTCAAACTTGGGATCTTCCTGACTCAGCCTCTCCAGAAGCTGAGATTACAGGTGTGTGCCACAAGGTCTGGCAGCTTCATCGTTTCTGTGTTAAAGTATAAATGCAATACATTCGCCTAAAGAAGACAAAAACAACAACAACAATAAAAAACCCACCTGGGGTACATAAAAGTATAAACAAAAATGATGACAGTCCTACTATCAATGTGTACTTCCTGAAAACATTGACAAGCTTTTTAAAAGTCACATTTCAAAACAATTTGTATTTCCTGAAACTTTTCCTTAACTAGCTGTATGCCAGCTTCATCATTCCTAATAAATGACCATAAAACCATTCTAATGGCTAAATTGAACAGTGCCTTAATATGGGTATTTTCATAATTTAACCAAACTCCTTTAGAAGATTTTTGCATTCTTTAATTTTTGATTATTACCTTTAAATGTCTAGAAATGAAATTATTTCTAATTAATGGTTCTTAGTAGAAGTTTTAGGTTCTGAAATTAAGCAGACAATAGAGACCATTGCTAAGTTGCCTTGTGAGACAGGAGGAATACTTTAATGGATTTCACTGACCTTCTTTAAAACTGAAAAGACAACTATACAGCCTTGCAAATGCCTTTTCCAAATGCATACTTTATCATAAAATGTGGATCCTTAAGTGTTCTCATATTAGTCCCTAATATTTTGTTACTAATATTTTGCATTACAGTGCAGTATCCTTATTACAAATGATATGTGTGTGTGTATGTATTTGTATATAAATATATTTTTGTTGTCTTTTTGTGGTGCTGGGTCTTGGACCTTGGGGACTCGTGCATGGTAGGCAAGCACTCTACCACAAATAAACATGGATATAATTCTATTAATCTACAATTTACACTTTACATCAAAGTTCCCTCTTTGTATTGTATTATAAAATTCTGTGGGTTCTGACAAATGAATATTCTCATGGTTCTACCATTATAATATCATACTGAAGAAAGTCACTTCCCTGAAAATCTATTTTTCATCGTCTCCACTCCCCTGAATACCTGCAATTATTGATATTTTTTAAGCTCTTTGTACTTGAAATGTCCTAAACTTATTTCTATTTTGTGTTATTTTGTGGTGCTTGGGGTAGAACTCGTGGTCTCATTCATGCTAGGCAAATGCCCTAGAACTGACAAACACTTCCAGCCCACACACTATATTTGGAATAGTACAGCATCTAGCCTTTTTAGAACAAATTTCTTCACTGAGCAATACTCATTTAAAAATATTTGAGTCTAATAGGCCCATGCCATAGGCATTATTCAATTTTCCATGTTCTTTCCCTATAATAAATAAATATGTAGATAAGATAAAGTTCTTTCATGTGTCTTGGTGTTGTGATGTCTCAGATTTTATCAATGGCCAATGTTGTATTATATAGATGTACAATATACATTTGATTTCTTTTATTTATTTTGTGGTGCTGGGGATGCACCTAGGGCCTCAGCATGTTAGGCATGTGCTCTACCACTGAGCTATGCAAGGCCCTTAACATTCACTTTTTGAAATACATCTTGGTTACAGGTTTGGCAGTCATGAATAAAGATGCTATGAAATTTTTGTATAGGATTTTGTGTGGACATGTTTCAGTGCATTGGGGTAAATACCTAGGAACACATTGCTGTGTTATGTGATAAGGTCATGTTTAGTTTTGTGGGAAACTGAAAAAGTTGTCTTCTGGAGTGGAGCATCCCACTAGCATTGAATGAGTGTTCCTGTTGCTGCATTTTTCACTTTTTAAAAAATTATTTCTTAGGTATTAGGTACAACTCTTTTATCATTTAATGTTTGCAACTCTCAATGATCACACTCTACCATCTCTTGATACACCATGTCACGTAGGACACGAATCTTAGGGTTCTTCTTGGCCCTGATGCTTTTTTGGTCATTTCGCATGTGCATATCTCCTTCCTCCACTGTTAGTACTTTCATGTAAACAGTTTTATCTTTTAAAGATATCTATAAAACAAAGCATATATTTATTCAGATAGAAGTACTTTCAACTTTAATGTGTTTGAGAAAGCTGTTATTTAGCTTTTAAAATACAGATCTCTGGGTTGATTTTTTTTCAGAACTTCATTACACATTATTAATACACTTGAATCTGTCTTACAGAACATTGATTCTATTTCACTGGAAAATTTTTTTTACTTCTACCTTAATGTTTCACTGTGGTAGTTTCTATAGCTACATAATCTGTCATGAATCCAATCTCAAATGTTATAGTTTCCATAATGTGTTAGTCAGCTTTGTGTCACTGTGACCAAAATACCAGACAAGAAGAACTTTGTGCAAGTTTTTTGTGGACATGTGCTTTTGTTGCCTTTTTTCTGTTGGCAGTGGTGTGGACTTAATGCAAGGCCTCTTACATGCTAGGCACTCTACCATTGAGCTACATTTCCCATTCCATGGACATATGCTTCTCATTCTTTTGTATATATACCTAGTAATGGAATTGCTAGGTCATATGCTAACTCAGTATTAACTTTCTGAAGAACTGTCAAATTATTTCTAAAGCAGTGCAGCATTTTACATTCCCACCAGCAGCATATGAGGGTTCCAATTTTTTTTTCACTTTTATTTTTGTAATACTAGGAATTGAACTCAGGAGTGTTCCACCTCTAAGCTACATCCACAGCCTTTTTTGTTTTGAGACAGAGTTTTGTGAAGTTGCCCATGCTGGCCTCTAACTTGCAATCCTCCTACCTCAGGCTTCCAAGTCCCTGGGATTACAGGTGTGCACCACTGTGCCTGACCAGCAATACCAATTTTCCCACTTTCTCACCAGCACTGATATTTGTCTGACATTAGTTATAAAGTGGTGTCCTGTGGTTTTGATTTGTATTTCCTTAATCACTAATGATGTTGGGCCACATGTAGTTATTGATGTTGTATTTCCTTAATCTTTAATGATGTTGGACCACATGTAGTAATTGAAAAGTAGATGAGAGGATGCTTGAAATTGTTTACCTCAACTGAAAGAATATTTACTTATTCAAAATCTACTCTGTTTGAACACTAGCAGTTACACAGCTTTCTCAGAGGAGTAAACTTACTTTCCTCTTTTCTGGACCTTAGGGTTCAGAGGCTGAATTTCAAAGTTGATACCCTCATCTCTATATCCAGGGTACTTCAATGTGAAAGAAACGTACCTTACCTATGTAGAAAAAGGCATCTAACTAGGGTACTTCAACTATGTAAAAAGGTGTATATATTCTTTCTTATACCCCAAACAAGAAACCATTCAGCTCTCTAATAAAAATCCACACACTTTAGCTAACACTTTGAGCCCTATCACTCAGAAGCAGTGTGATTTATAGGTATAAAGTAAGGGCAGAGGTTAGGTTTTGTAAGTGTTGATTCTAAATTCTTGGCCAATGAAAAACACAAGGAAGTTCTCACTACACTTGAAGGAAAAGTATGTTCTTACAGTAAAGCTGGTGTTACACTGGTCTTACCCTTGAGGGATCTTCCTTGATGTATAGAGGTTCTCCTTCGAGCATCTCAGTAGTCATAATGCCCAGTGACCATATATCAATTTTAGGGCCATAAGTCTTCCATGTGACCATTTCTAGTGCCATCCAGTAAGGGGTTACAATCATGGTAGTGCGTTTATTCTGCTCAGGGGTGATCTGAGCGCAAAAATTAAAGTTACCTAAGAAACAAAAACAAAACAAAACTTCAGAGTTAATAGCTTCCAGGGATGGTTTTATAAAAGTTCACTTCAGATGACCTAATTACATTTGAACTATTCAAGCTTGTTTATTTCTTTTTAAGGATAATTTAATAATAAAGAAATCCAGACTGGGATTAGACTATTTTGATGATGCCATAGACTGCCATGTTTTGCTGCTTCTTTCTACAACAGAGTGCAAATCATCAGAAAGGCTTTTATTCTCAATAATACATTTTATCCTAAAAATTTTAGTGAAACTGAAAAAGGCCCAAAAAGGGGAGAAAATCACCAAAAGTAGTCACCAAACCTAAATGAAATGAATCAGGCAAAGGTCAAGACACTGAGACTACTTTAAAATCAAATAAAGAGGAGCTAGGATTATAAAGCATACAACCTAGGAGAGAGTTTGGATAAAGAATGCATTTGAGTGCAATTGGACAGACAAGGTGCTCACTAGCAGTCACCTACTCCAACGACCTCTACTGTAACTGAGGAGCAGAGAAACCTACCTTAGTATGTGGTGTTAATTTACAATCTTGTCTTCTCTTCTATTGTTAAAACCATTCAACTATTTATGTAACTACTAGTATCAGGTCTGTAAGCTTTAGACTGTTTTAGTGTTTACCTATGAATAATAGCAGTGAACTGTTTGTTTTTTTTTTTACCTAACTAGGATATTTTGTAATGTGTTTATTTCAGAGATCCTTCCATATTAGTACATTTACCTGCCTCATTTTAAATACTCTATGTTACAGTGTATTAACATACCAAATTACCATTCCCTTAGTGTTTGACATTTAAGATAGTTTTAGTTTTTCTTTACCATGTTGCAGAGAGTATCCTATTACTAATTGTGGTGCATACATTTAGTAAGTCTATAGGAGTGAATACTGAAGAGAGAGCAACTGTTAGATAAAATAATATTTATAATGAAAATGAGTGTGTATAAAAGCCAGGTACCATTTCAATTTCCTTTTTAAAAAATCTAATCTTCATGATAAGCCTATGGAATAAGTAGTTAAAAAAATCGTTCTGGGTAATTGAGCTTTTTTGTTGTTGTTGCACTGGTGCTTAAACATTGAGCCATATCCTCAATTTTCCAATATTTTATTTAGAGATAGGGTCTTGCTAAGTTGTTTTAGGACGTTACTAAATTGCTGAGGGTGGCTTTCAACTTGTAATCCTCCTGCCTCAGCCTCCAGAGCCACTGGGATTACAGGTGTGTGCCACTGGCTTGGGTAATTTATTTTTTAATTATTTAAATAATTAATTAATTTGGGGCTGGAGAATTAAACCCAGGGTCTTCTGAATACTAGACGAGTACTGTACCATGATCTATAACCTGAGCCCTGATTTTTTTTCCGAAGTGTAACCTGGGATTAAACCCAGAGTTGCCTAAACACTAAGCCACATCCCCAGCCCTTTTTATTTTTTATTTTCAGACAAGTTCTCCCTACATTGCTTAGGACCTGGCTAAGTTGCTGAGGCTTGCTTTGAACTTGCAATCCTCTTACCTCTGTCTCCTGAGCCTCTGGGGTTAAAGGCATGCCCAGCCCAGGCATGTTTACTACTAAAATTATTCTCATTTACAAATAGGGCTGCCAAGGCATATATATATTTAGTTAATTCACCTAAGATCATTCATCTAGTAAGTAGGTGGCAGAGTTACCACAAAACCTTATGCAAGAGAGTCTAATTCCATTTTCATGTCTCCACCAAAAATGTATGTGATTATCTATTTCCAGCTTGCCCACTAGATCATTTAAAGATAGAATCTCATACTGTGATGACCTGATTGAGTAACCTTTAGAGGATGTAGGTTAATAGCTGTGCTTGAGTCCTCCAGAGGGTGTGGTAGGAATTCAGAGATTATGGACACAGAGGAAAGAAGTTCTAAATTGCCCCAAATTATTCAACAAGCAGTAGCAGATTTGCTATTTAAACCCAGTCCAGTTCCCACTTCATAGTCTTTACCACTAGATTCTTTCCCCTTCCATATATTCGTTTTCAAAAAATATTAACAGATGAGGGTTTTTTTAAATTAAAAAAGGAAAGTATAATAAAAAATGAATAACGAATGATTTCTTTTTACTTGTTACTAAGTTTAACTGATCCTTCCATTCCCAAAAGCGCATTGTCACTTTTAATGTCCCGGTGAATCACATTATTGGCATGTAAAAATTCCAGTGCCTATAAACACTGAACAAAAGAAAACTCATATCAGTGGAACAGTCCTGGAAAAGCCCATCCACCAGTTCACACAGAGTCATTAGAGTAGTAGTAATTGCCTGAGCATTGCCTGTAGTTTTCAGCCGAAGACCCTGCAATACTCGCGATTCTCCTGTCTCAGCCTCCCTAAGTGCTGGGATTACAGGCTTGAGCCACCGCGCCCGGCTGAGTGGTATGTTTTTAATAGCACCCCCATTATTCTCAAAAGTGCACTATCTGGATGAAAAACTGTTGTGATGATCTGACCGTAAGGACATTTTCTGGTGAATTTAGTTCTTCAAAGGCCTTAACCATGCATGGGAGTAATCCTGGCTACACCAGAGGTGGAAGGAATAGGATCACAAGTTCCAGGCCAAGCTAGGCAAATTTTGAGACTGTCTTAGAAGAAAAAAATAAAATAAAAAGGGCCGAGGATGTATCTCAGTGGTAGAGCTCCCCTGCATTCAATCCCTAATACTGCAAAAGAATAAAAAAGGGCCTCTACGTCATTCCCAAGGTATCCTACACATGAAGGGCTGAAACTCTCATTTGAGATGAAACAGTATGGTGTAACTTGCAGAGAATGGGTACAATAAAAATTCCCTGTTCAGAAAAACTTTCCTTTTAATCAGCTCTTGCTAACCACACATCACCCTACTTTATCCCAAGGAGAGCAAACTCATCTCTTTGCACACAGCAGCAATTTGTGCCTCATCCATGCAGGTTGCTATTACAACATCAGTAAGTGGTCCACCAGCAAGGTGACAACAAGCAAGTTATCTCCCTCCAGGTAACTAAAAATAGAACATACACTTTTATTTTTTAAACATATGACACTCTTTGTTCAAGAGTTCAAACGTTAAGCACCATGATAAGAAAGCTACAGAGCTGAGAGTTTGAGAGCTAAGAAGACAACTGGAAAGTTACTATTTAACAGCAAAAAAACGTCCAAGGGTCATTATGATATTCATTATGATTTTAGCAACATTAAAACTTCACCATGTTCATTTGCTCTTAAGCAATAGAGAAAAGAGCTTAGTATAGTTTAAGAACAAAGTACTGAACAAAACCAGAGTGGCAGACTCAAACATCAATACTCAATGATATGATTCAGAAACATTTTATGTATTTTATGATTTATTTTTCAGTACTGGGAATTGGACCCAGGGTCATCTTACCATTTGAGCTAACTCCCTAGTCCTTTTACCTTAGGATCTAACTAAATTGCTGAGGCTGGCTGAAAATTTGCAATCCTCCTAACAGCCTCCTGAGTTGCTGGGATTATAGTTGTTTACCACCACGCCCAGATAAATGCATGGATTTTTGCTCTGCTTTTGTTTTTGCAATGCCTGGGATGGAACCCATGACCTCATGTATCCTAGGCAAAGACTCTACACTGAACTACATACTCAGCCCCCTTCAATGATTTTATGGCCTATAATCCTGCAATAAAATTGTCTTTTAGAATATATCATGGGCAGTTTTTCCATCTAATAATCCCTTACCATCCCTGAGAAATAGCACTCAAGAAGAAACAATGATGTAAAGGGAGGGCAGTTGCAGCAGGGAGGCCCACTTATATTTTGCTAGTCAAAATGCACATGGCCCAGGAATATCTGGGCTGAAGGCCTTTCAGTACACAAAGCAGTAAAGGTCAAGCTCACAGGTTAAGTCCTCCCTCTGGACAGTGGCTTCTGCTCTCCCTTATTCAACTTTGTCCTTTCCCTGACTTCATCCGTCAGCCTCACCCCCTCCTCCTCCAGACCTGGTTGAGTCTCACCTCAACTTCAAGAGCTTTAGCTAGCAAATATTCTGTTATAATGGCAAGCGGCCCAGCAGTCCCTCTGTCCACCCCCAACTCTCCCATGGCCCATCATGAAGACTTTGATCTTCAACATTATTCTCTACTAGAAAGAAAGAAAGGATTCCACATCAGAACAGCTCTGGAAAACCCACCAGGTCCAAAAAGCAACATGACCCATTGTGCTGTGTGAGGTTTTGCCTTTTTTACAGCACTTGTTCAGAGCACTTAAGAAATTAGTATACTGCCAGGTACGGGGGTGCATGCCTGTAATCTCAGCTGCTCAGGAGGAGGCTGAAACAGGAGAATGATGAGTTCAAAGCCAGCGTCCAAAAGAGTGAGATGCTAAACAACTCACTGAGACCCTGTCTGTAAATAAAATACAAAATAGGGCTAAGGATGTGGTTCTGTGGTCCTCAGCTAAATCACACCTGAGCTAAATCTCCAGTACCAAAAAGAAAAGAAAAAGAAGGAATGGTAGTAATAGTAACAGCAGCACATCGGGTACTTTCTGTTATCAGCCACTGTTCCGTGTCTTATGTGAATTAAGCCATGCTTCCCTGTTTTACAGAGAGTGAACTGAGTGACCAGGGGCTAATGACACACTCCAGATCTCCCTGCTGACCAGTTCTAGAGCTGTGATTGGACGTATGTGGTCTTTCTCCAGAGTCCTTGCCACCAACCACCAAGTAAGTAACTCCAGGAGGAGTTGCAGTCAGGGAACGGAGTAGGGAGGGAATGAACATTGGAGCATGGAATCAGTGCCTGAAGTGTGCTGCAAGTAATGGAAAGGTGCCCTGTCAGGTGAATCCCAGGGGGGAGACCACAGTTAGGTCCCTTGAGACTGGGAGGGCCTCATTCTGAGCAGAGTATAAAGGGCAATGGCCTATGACTTGACCTAGGGCTGGAAGAACCACAGGATATAGGAAGGGGAAATGCTGCCAGGCAGACTAGATGATGGACTGAAGCTGGAGAGAGAAGAAGACAGGCAGACCATGGGGCTGATGAATAAGGGCTAAGGAGTCACAGGTGGGAGGGGAACTAAATATAGCCATGGTGGAGTGGTGACTAAGAGGATGGGAGGTGATGAGCAGACAGGCTCCTCTGTCTTTTCAGCTGTCGGGGAGTCTGCAGCTTCCCCTGTCCCAATGATGATGCCCACCAGTCTTCCTGAAACACCTTTAGTCAAGTTATTGTCATACTAAAGGAATTCCATGGCAAAGAGGCCCACTCTTCTCTTTCCTATTCAACACTGAAAGAAAAATAATGAAGACACAGATGGGAAAGAAAATAATAAAACTGTTCCTCACAGATGACATGAGTTTCCATGTAGAATGAACAACAACAAATGCTGGGGAAGAAGCTCATTGGTAGAGCACCCCTGATTCATTCCCCAGTACAGGAAAAACAACAGCACTAAGAAATCTTGCTCTTTGGAAGATGCTATGAAGAAAATGAAATGACAAGCCATGAATTGCAAGAAAAGTTTTATACAACAGATCTGAATCCAGTATAGAGAACTCCTAAAACTCAGTAAGAAAACAACCCATTTTTTTTCTGGGCATAAGATTGGAGCACATACTTTACCAAAGACATATTGATGGCTGATAAGACATGAAAATATGCTCAACATCATTACTCATTAGGAAAATACAGACTGGACACCTAAAGAGATATACCATTACTTGTTTGTTAGAAAGGCTACAATTTCAATACAAAACAGAACAGCAACATATGATCATGTTGAATGTTGGTGAGGATGTAGAGCAACTGGAATTCTCATACATTGCCTGTAGAAATGAGAAATGGTATAGTTCTTTCCTATAAACATACTTGCATTATGACTCAGCAATGCGGCCCCTAAATATTTAACCTTCAGAAGTGAAACTTATGTTCACATGCCTGTGCACCAATATTTGTAGCAGCTTTATTTATAACTGCCCAAAACTAGCTGGACACAGTGGCCCATGCCTGTAATCCCAGTGACTTGGTAGGCTGCACAGGAGGATTGCAATTGGAAAATCAGCCTCAGTAACTTAGCAAGGCTCTAAGCAACTTGTCTCAAAATTTTAAAAATATTTTCAAAGAGAAAAAATAAGGGGGTGGGTGGGTCAGGGCTGGGAATGTTACTCAGTGGTTAAGCACCCCAGGTTCAATTCCTATTAAAACAAAACAAAACATCCAGGGCTGGGGATATAGCTCAGTTGGTAGAGTGCTTGCCTCTATACCCACCCCTCAAATAACACGCAGCCTAGCACACAGTAGGCTTTCAATGCAATGCACCCAGGAGGGAGAATGGCCACCAAGCTCCAGAATATGTAGAGATCTGAGCTGCATCTTAAGAGGGGGGTCTGGAAGGACTCATGAGGCACCATCAGGGCTGGGGGCAGTGGAGAAAGCACAGAAAGTGCCTAGTTGCAGAGATGCACGAAGCCTCCTCACAGCTGGCTATTAGGGCACACGCACTCAGCCTGCTTACCTGGCCCTCATAGGGGCACTTGGTGGTGCTCACTGCCATGGCCTTGATGACCAGCTACAGGATGAGTGGAAGCAGGAGGGCCCCAGCGGTTACAGCCACTGGGAGGCTATGGACCTGTGCTAAGAAGCCAAGCCATGGAATAGTTTGTCCTTGGCTCTGCCTTTTGACCGACTACTCCCTCCCTGGCCTGCCCCAGCTAGTACCGCCCCACCCACTCTTCCTCCCTGGACTGGACAGTTAGTCCATTACACCCAAGTGAAACCTCACTCCACCACAAGGTCATCCCACCTGTCCCTTTTCAACCATTACCCCACTCTGTAGTCCCCCTTGATTCTTAACTGCATAGGCCATCCTACCCCGCCCATCCCCCTGACTCCACTCACCTTCCACATGTCCTCCACAGGTCCTCCAAGTGACTTCTCCCTCTAGCTCTGCCCACAGCAGCATCGCCCTCTTTACCCTGCCCTTGGCTGTCTGCCCCTGTACCCTCCACCCAAGCTCTTCCCAGTGTGGGCCCTTGGGACTGTGTGGATACGTCATGGCTCTGTCCACAAACGGCATGTGCCTCTTGCGTGAGATGAAAAGCACGCAGGTGGCCAGCACAGCCCCCAGGTACAAACACAGCGACACGAGGAGCAGCAGGAAC
>PVHX01033947.1:0-12703 GCA_004024805.1 Geosciurus inauris | reverse complement strand
CTTAACCCTAACCCTAAACCCTAACCCCTAAAACCTAAAACCTAACCCTAACGCTAACCCTAACCCAATCCCTAACCCTAACCATAACCATAATCCCAAACCCTAACCCTAACCCTAACCTAACCCTACACCCTATCCCTACAACCTAACCCTAACCCTAACCTTAACCCCTAACCCCTAACCCTTAACCCAAACCATAACCCTAACCATAACCTTCATCCTAACCCTAACACTAAAACCTAACCCTAACTCTAACCCAAAACCTAACCCTAACCCTAAACCTAACCCTAACCCCTAACCCCACCCCTAACCCTAACCCTAACCCTCACCCTCACCCTCACCCTAAACCCTCACCCTAAACTCTAATCCTAAATCCTAACCCTAATCCCTAACCCTAAACTAACCCTAACCCTAATCCTAACCCTAACCATCTAACCCTAACCCTCTAACCCTAACCCTCTAACCCTAACTCTAACCCTAACCCTAACACTCTAACCGTAACCTTAAACCTAAACCTAACCCTAAACCCTAGCACTAACCCTAACACTAACACCCTAACCCTAACCCTAACTCTAACCCTTACCCTAACCCTAAACACTAACCCTAAACCCTAAGCCTAACCCTAACCCTAACCCTATCCCTAACCCTAAACCTTAAACCTAAACACTGTGCCTAAAACCTAACCATAAACCCTAACCCTAACCCTAAAACCTAACCCTAACCCTAACCCTAACTGTAACCCTACACCCTAACCCTAACCCTACACCCTAACCCTAACATTACACCTAACCCTACACCCTAACCCTAACCCAATCCCTAACCCTAACCCTAATCCCTAATCCTAACCCTAACCCTAACCCTACACCCTAACCCTACACCCTAACCCTACACCCTAACCCTAACCCTAAACCCCTCCCCTCACCTCCGTATATATTTTAACCTAGATTGAGAAAGAGAGTGAATGCAAATAGATAAGTTGAGTCAGTTGAATTCTCTTATACTCAACCTTTTTCTGTATAAAATCATTTAAATATTTTACCTATATTCATACTTTTCCTAAATTCTCTTCATACCCGGATCTCTAATGTAAATTTTTAATTCTAGTTTTCTTTCTATTTTATAGAAATACATATGGTCCCAAGAAGTAAAAGTCTAATTCCTTTTTACCTGTCCCTATGGTCTCTTTGTCCTTTGGTTTACTTCATCTAATCTCCTATTTCTCCTTATGTTAAAGGGCCAAGTTTATGCTTTGTGAGATGATCCTTTGGCCTCAAGCTGATAGAGCATAGGTGCCAGGTGCAGCTAATTGAGCATCCAGGTGCTTAAATAACATCTTTCCAGGAAGGCAATCATGAGTAACTCGTGGCACCTGGGTCAGTTTTTTAAAAGGTTTGGAAGAAGGCCTCAGGATATGTGAACATTTGAAGAGCTTTACCAAGCTACAGACAGAATTTGCCTTATGTGTTACTTCTGACTAAATTTATCTATATGCATTCATTCTCTTTCTCAATCTGACTTAAAATATATACTCTATATCTGGTAAATTCTGATTTTACTTCTAGACAAAAAACCTTTTTCAATGGCTCTAATTTTACTCATGCCTGTGTGGGATTCTATCTATTCATGGATAATTTTTCACGTATTCTCAGAACTACATTCTCATGAATATTCATCACTGTCCAAACTCTGTTGAATTCTCTTATACTCAACTTTTTCTGTATAAAATCTGATAAAAATTTTACCTATATTTGTACTTTTCCTAAATTCTCTTCATACCTGGACCTCTAATATGAATTTTTAATTCTAGTTCTCTTTCTATTTTATAGAAATACATCTGGTCCCAAGAAGTAAAAGTGTAATCCCTTTTTACTTGTCCTATGTTGTCTTTTTTCTTTGGTTTACGTCATCTTATCTCCTATTTCTCCTTATGTGAAAGGGCCAAGATTATGCTTTATGAGATGATCCATTGGCCTCCAGCTAATAGAGCATAGGTGCCAGGTGCAGCTAATTGAGCATCCAGGTGCTTAATTAACATCTTTCCAGGAAGGCAATCATGAGTAACTCGTGGCAGCTGGGTCAGTTTTTTAGGAAGGTTTGGAAGAAGGCCTCAGGATGTGTGAACATTTTAATAGATATTCCATACTACAGACAGAATTTGCCTTATGTTTTACTTCTGACTCAACATCTATTTACATTCACTCTCTTACTCAATCTGACTTAAAATATATACAATAAATGTGGTAAATTTTGATTTTATTTTGAGAAAAAATACATTTTTCTATGACTCTCATGTTACTCATGACTGTGTGGGTTTCTATCTATTCATGGATAATTTTTCACGTATTCTCAGAATTACATTTTCATGAATATTCATAACTATACAAACTCTGTTGAATTCTCTCACATTCAACCTATTTCTGT
This sequence comes from Geosciurus inauris, assembly GCA_004024805.1. Classification (NCBI taxonomy): domain Eukaryota; kingdom Metazoa; phylum Chordata; class Mammalia; order Rodentia; family Sciuridae; genus Geosciurus; species Geosciurus inauris. Next base: position 10,282 of record PVHX01033947.1, on the reverse strand, counting down.
ATAAAATCTGGTAAAAATTTTACCTATATTTGCACTTTTCCTAAATTCTCTTTATACCCGGACCTCTAATAGGAATTTTTAATTCTAGTTCTCTTTCTATTTTATAGAAATACATCTGATCCCAAGAAGTAAATGTGTAATCTTTTTTGACCTGTCCTATGGTCTCTTTGCCCTTTAGTTTACTTCATCTAATCTTCTATTTCTCCTTATGTGAAAGGGCCAAGTTTATGCTTTTTGAGATCATCCTTTGTCCTCCAGCTGATAAAGCATAGGTGCCTGGTGCAGCTAATTGAGCATCCAGGTGCTTAATTAACATCTCTCTGGGAAGGAAATCATGAGTAACTCGTGGCACCTGGGTAAGTTTTTAGGAAGGTTTGGAAGAAGGTCTCGCGTCACGTGAAAATTTGAAGAGCTTTGCCAATCTACAGACAGTATTTGCCTTATGTTTTACTTCTGACTCAACTTATCTATTTACATTCACTCTCTTTCTCAATCTGACTTAAAATATATACTGTATATCTGGTAAATTCTGATTTTATTTTAGACAAAATACATTTTTCGATGACTCTCATTTTACTCATGCCTGTGTGGGATTCTATCTATTCATGGATAATTTTTAAGGTTTTCTCAGAATTACATTCTCATGAATATTCATAACTGTCCAAACTCAGTTGAATTCTCTTACACTCAACCTATTTCTGTATAAAATCTGATAAAAATTTTACCTATATTCATATATTTCCTAAATTCTTTTCATACCCAGAACTCTAATATGAATTTTTAATTCTAGTTCTCTTTCTATTTTATGGAAATATATCTGGTCCCAAGAAGTAAAAGTGTTATTATCCCTTTTTACATGTCCTATGGTCTCTTTGTTCTTTGGTTACTTCATCTTATCTCCTATTTCTCCTTATGTGAAAGGGCTAAGTTTATGCTTTGTGAGATGATCCAGTTGCCTCCAGCTGATAGAGCATAGGTGCCAGGTGCAGCTAATTGAGCATCCAGGTGCTTAATTAACATCTTTCTGGGAAGGCAATCATGAGTAACTCATGGCACATGAGTCAGTTTTTTAGGTAGGTTTGGAAGAAGGCCTCAGTCTTGTGAACATTTGAAGAGCTTTGCCAAGCTACAGACAGAATTTGTCTTATGTTTTACTTCTGACTCAACTTATCTATATGCATTCACTCTCTTTCTCAATCTGACTTAAAATATATACTGTATATCTGGTAAATTCTGATTTTATTTTAGACAAAATAGATTTTTCAATGACTCACATTTTACTCATGCCTGTGTGGCATTCTATCTATTCATGGATAATTTTGAATGTATTCTCAGAATTACATTCTCATGAGTATTCATAACTCTCCAAAATCAGATAAATTATCTGACACTCAACATATTTCTGTATAAAATCTGATGAAAATTTTACCTATATTCGTACTTTTCTTAAATTCTCTTAATACCCAGAAATCTAACATAAATTTTTAATTCTAGTTCTCTTTCTCTTTTATAGAAATACATCTGGTCTCAAGAAGTAAAAGTGTAATTCCTTTTTACATATTTTATGGTCTCTTTCTTCTTTAGTTTATTTCATCTAATCGCCTATTTCTCCTTATTTGAAAGGGCCAAGTTTATGCTTTATTAGATGATCCATTGGCCTCCAGCTGATAGAGCATAGGTGCCATGTGCAGCTAATTGAGCATCCAGGTGGTTAATTAACATCTTTTGGAAGGCAATCATGAGTAACTCGTGGCACCTGGGTCAGTTTTTTAGGAAGGTTTGAAGAAGGCCTCAGTATATGTGAACATTTTTATTAATTTTCCATACTACAGACAGAATTTGCCTTATGTTTTACTTCTTTTTTTTTTTGTGGTACTCAGGATTGAACTCAGGGGTACTCGACCACTGAGCCACATCCCCAGCCCTATTTTTTTTTTATTTTATGTAGAGACAGGGTCTCACTGAGTTGCTTAGCGCCTCGCCATTGCTGAGGCTCGCTTTGAACTCACGATTCTCCTGTCTCAGCCTCACTAAGTACTGGGATTACAGGCTTGAGCCACCCCACCCGGCTTATGTTTTACTACTGACACAACTTATCTATTTACATTCACTCTCTTACTCAATCTGACTTAAAATGTTTACAATAAACCTGGTAAATTTTGATTTTATTTTGAGACAAAATAGATTTTTCAATGACTCTCATTTTACTCATGCCTGTGTGGGTTTCTATCTATTCATGGATAATTTTTCATGTATTCTCAGAATTACATTCACATGAATATTCATAACTATACAAACTCAGTTGAATTCTCTCACATTCAACCTATTTCTGTATAAAATCTGATAAAAATTTTACCTATATTCGTACTTTTCCTAAATTCTTTTAATACACAGACCTCTAATATGAATTTTTAATTCTAGTTCTCTTTCTATTTTATAGAAATACATCTGGTCCCAAGAAGAAAAAGTGTTATCCCTTTTCACCTGTCCTAAGATCTCTTTGTCCTTTGGTTTACTTCATCTAATCTCCTATTTCTCCATAAGTGAAAGGGTCAAGTTTATGCTTTATGAGATGATCCTTTGGCCTCCAGCTGATAGAGCATAGATGCCAGGTGCAGCTAATTGAGCATCCAGATCTTAATTAACATCTTTCCGGGAAGGCAATCATAAGTAACTCGTGGAACCTGGGTCAGTTTTTCAGTAGGTTTAGAAGAACCCCTAAGGTCACGTGAACATTTGAAGAGCTTTGCCATGCTACAGACAGAATTTGCCTTATGTTTTAATGCTGACTCCAATTATCTATTTGCATTCACTCTCTTTCTCAATCTCACTTAAAATATATACTGTAAATCTGGTAAATTCTGATTTTAATTTAGACAAAATACATTTTTCAATGACTCTCATTTTACTCATGCCTGTGTGGGTTTCTCTCTATTCATGGATAATTTTTCATGTATTCTCAGAATTACATTCTCATGAATATTCATAACTATACAAACTCAGTTGAATTCTCTCACATTCAACCTATTTCTGTATAAAATCCGATAAAAATTTTACCTATATTTGTACTTTTCTTAAATTCTTTTAATACCCGGACCTCTATTATGTATTTTAATGCTATTTCTTTTTCTATTTTATAGAAATACATCTGGTCCCAAGAAATAAAAGTGTTATCCCTTTTTACATGTCCTATGGACTCTTTGTTCTTTTTGTTTACTTCATCTTATCTCCTATTACCCCTCATGGGAAAGGACCAAGTTTATGCTTTATGAGATGATCCATTGGCCTCCAGTTGATAGAGCATAGGTGGCAGGTCCAGCTAAGTGAGCATCCAGGTGCTTAATTAACATCTTTCCGGGAAGGTAATCATGAGTAACTTGTGGCACATGAGTCAGTTTTTTAGGAAGGTTTGAAAGAAGGCCTCAGGATATGTGAACATTTTAAGATATTTTCCATGCTACAGACAGAATTTGCCTCATGTTTTACTTCTGACTCAACTTATCTATTTACATTCACTCTCTTATTCCATCTGACTTAAAATATATACAATAAATCTGGTAAATTCTTATTTTACTTTTAGACAAAATAAATTTTTCAATGACTCACATTTTACTCATGCCTGTGTGGCATTCTATCTATTCATGGATAATTTTGAATGTATTCTCAGAATTACATTCTCATGAGTATTCATAATGTTGCATCCAACCCGCACCTCTCCCCAAGAAGTGCAGCCCAGACAACTCTGCAGAAGCAGCAAAGTTTATTGAGGAAATAGGCACACAGGCCAATTGATTGGGGTCAGCTCTCCTTTCCTTCAGGGAGTGACCCCGAAGTGAGGGTTTCAGAGGTTATTATAGGGTGGGCTAGCTACATGATTCAGAAAAACATGATTTGGCAGGTATTCAACCTATAGTTATTTACAGTTCAACCATGACAGTGCTTCCTATGTCCCTTTTCAGTTCCTGGAACTTTAGGTAACTGGCCAGGGGGTCTGGCAGCCTGTGATTTTGCACCCCCATCCGTGAGAAGCAAGCACAGCAAAGCATTAATCACAGAAGCACAAAGAGCAGGTTAGCAAATACATGCAGGCCTGAGCCAGAGTGACTCCATTTTGTGTTAGGATTTTACAATAACTCTCCAAACTCAGATAAATTATCTGACACTCAACATATTTCTGTATAAAATCTAATGAAAATTTTACCTATATTCATACTTTCCTTAAATTCTCTTAATACCCAGAAATCTAACATGAATTTTTAATTCTAGTTCTCTTTCTCTTTTATAGAAATACATCAGGTCTCAAGAAGTAAACATGTAATTCCTTTTTACATATTTTATGGTTTATTCTTTATGAGATGATCCTTTGGGCTCCAGCTGATAGAGGATAGGTGCCAGGTGCAGCTAATTGAGCATCCAGGTGCTTAATTACCATCTTTCCGGGCAGGCAATCATGAGTAAGTCGTGGCATCTGTGTAAGTTTTTTAGGAAGGTTTGGAAGAAGGCCTCAGTCCTGTGAGTATTTCAAGAGCTTCACCATGCTACAGATAGAATTTGACTTATGGATTACTTCTGACTCAACTTATCTATTTGCATTCCCTCTCTTTCTCAATCTGACTTAAAATATATGCTGTAAATCTGGTAATTTCTGATTTTACTTTTAGACAAAATGCTTTTTTCAATGACTCTCATTTTACTCATGCCTGTGTGGGATTCTATCTATTTATGGATAATATTTAAGGTATTCTCAGAATTAAATTCTCATGAATATTCATAACTATCCAAACTCAGTTGAATTCTCTCACACTCAACATATTTCTGTATAAAATCTGATGAAAAATTTACCTTTATTCGTACTTTTCCTAAGTTCTCTTAATACCCAGACCTCTCATATGAATTTTTAATTCTAGTTCTATTTCTAGTTTATAGAAATACATCTGGTCCCAAGATGTAAAAGTGTAATACCTTTTTACCTGTCCTATGGTCTCTTTGTCCTTTGGTTTACTTCATCTAATCTCCTATTTCTCCTTGCATGAAAGGTCCAAGTTTATGCTTTTTCAGATGATCCTTTGGCCTCCAGCTGATAGAGCATAGGTACCAGGTGCAGCTAATTGAGCATACAGGTGCTTAATTAACATCTTTCCAGGAAGGAAATCATGAGTAAATCGTGGCACCTGGGTCAGTTTTTAGGTAGGTTTGGAACAAGGTCTCAGGTAACGTGAACATTTGAAGAGCTTTGCCATGCTACTGACAGAATTTGCCTTATGTTTTACTTCTGACTCAACTTATGCATTTGCATTCAATCTCTTTCTCAATCTGACTTAAAATATATAGTGTAAATCTGGTAAATTCTGATTTTAATTTTAGACAAAATACACTTTTCAATGACTCTCATTTTACTCATGCCTGTTTTTGTTTCTATCTATTCATGCATAATTTTGAATGTATTCTCAGAATTACATTCTCATGAATATTCATAACTATACAAACTCAGTTGAATTCTCTCACTCAACATATTTCTGTATAAGAGCTGATGAAAATTTTACCTATATTCATACTTTTCCTAGATTCTAGTAATACCCAGACGTCTAATATGAATTTTTAATTCTAGTTCTCTTTCTCTTTTATAGAAATACATCTGGTCTCAAAAAGTAAAAGTGTAATTTCTTTTTACATATCCTATGGTCTCTTTGTTCTTTAGTTTACTTCATCTAATCTCCTATTTCTCCTTATGTGAAAGGGCCAAGTTTATGCTTTATTAGATGATCCATTGGCCTCCAGCTGATAGAGCATAGGTGCCAGGTGCAGCTAATTGAGCATCTAGGTGCTTAATTTACATCTTTCTGGGAAGGCAATCATGAGTAACTCATGGCAACTGGGTCAGATTTTTAGGAAGGTTTTGAAGAAGGTCATGTGAACTTTTCAAGAGCTTTGCCATGCTACAGCTGAATTTGACTTATGTTTTACTTCTGACTCAACTTATCTATTTGCATTCACTCTCTTTCTCAATCTGACTTAAAATATATACTGTAAATCTGGTAAATTCTGATTTTACTTTTAGACAAAATACATTTTTCAGTGACTCTCATTTTACTCATGGCTGTGTGGGATTCTATCTATTCATGGATAATTTTTAAGGTATTCTCACAGTTACATTATCATGAATATTCATAATTCTCCAATCTTGGACTAGGGTTAGGGTTAAGGTTAGGGTTAGGGTTAAGGTGTTAAGGTTAGCATTCGGGTTTGGGTTAGGGTTAGGTTTAGGGGTTACTGTTTAGGGTTAGGTTTAGGGTTAGGTTTTAGGGTTTCAGATTAGGGTTAGTGCTAGGGTTAGGGTTTAGGGTTTAGGTTAGGGTTATGGGTTAGGTTTATGGTTAGGCTTAGGGTTAGGAATAGGGTTAGGGATAGGGGTAGGGGTAGCTTTAGTGTTAGGAATAGCGTTAAGGTTTAGTGTTTAGGGTTAGGGATAGGGTTAGGCTTAAGCTTAGGTTTAGGGGTTAGGGTTAGGTTGAGGGTTAGTGTTTAGGGTTATGGTTAGGGTTAGTGTTAGGGTTAGGGTTAGGGTTAAGTGTTAGGATTAATGTTAGTGTTAGAATTATGGTTAGAGTTAGGGTTAGGGTAAGTATTGGGGTGGGTTTAGGGTTAGTGGTTAGAGTTAGGGTTAGTATTTAGGGTTAGGGTTAGGGTTTAAATTTAGGGTTTAGGGTTAGTGTATAGGTTTAGGTTTACTACTTAGGGTTAGGGTTTAGGGTTAGGGTTAGGGTATAGATTTAGGGTTAGGGTTAGGTGTTAGGGGTTGGGGTTACGGTTAGTCTAGTTAGAGTTAGGAATTAGGGGTTAGGTTTAGGGTTAGTGTTATGTTTAGGTGTTAGGGGTTAGGGTTAGGGTTAGTCTAGTTAGAGTTAGGAATTAGGGGTTAGGGTTATGGTTAGGGTTAGGTGTTAGGGGTTATGAATAAGGTTAGGTTTAATGTTAGGGTTAGGGATAGGTATAGAAGTTAGTGATAAGTTTAGGGGGTATGGTTATGGTTAGGGTTTAGGGTTAGTGTTAGGGTTATGGTTAGGGTTTAGGGTTTAGTGTTTAGGGTTAGGGTTTAGGGAATAGAATTAGGGTTATGGTTAGGGGGTTAGGGTGATTGTTATGGTTAGGGTTAGGATTAGGGTTTAAGTTTAGGGTTTAGAATTAGTTTTAGGATTAGGGTTAGGATTTAGGTTGAGAATTAGGTTAGGGTTTAGGGTTAGGGTTAGTGTTAGAGTTTGGGTTAGGGTTTAGGTTTAGGGTTTAGGGTTAAAATTAGGGTTAGGGTCAGTGTTAGTGTTAGTGGTTAGGGGTTAGGGTTAGCATAAGGGTTAGGGGGTTAGGCTTAAATAGAGGGTTAGGGTTAGGGTTAGGATTTAGTGTTTAGGGTTATGGTTAGGGTTAGGGTCATGGTTTAGGGTTAGTGTTTATAGTTATGATTAAGGGTTAGGGTTAGGTTTAGAGAATAGGTTTAAGGTTAGTGTTAGGTCTAGTTATTAGGGTTTAGGGTTAGAGTTATGATTAGGGTTATGGTTATGGTTAAGGAATAAGGTTAGAGTTAGTGTTAGTGTTAGGTTTAGGGTTAGGGTTAGCTTTTATGTTTAGTGTTAGTGTTAGGGTTAGTGTTAGGAGTTGGGTCTAGGGTTAGGGTTAGGGTTAGATTTAGGTTTAGGCTTACAGTTACAGTTAGGTTCAGGGTTAGGGTTTCGATTTAGGGTAAGGATTAGTATTAGGGTTAGGATTAGGGTTAGGGTTAGGGATTAGTGGTTAGAGTTAGGGTTAGTGTTAGTGGGGTTCAGGTTAGGGTAAGGAACTGTCGTTTAGGTTTAGGGATAGGGTTAGTTAGGGGTTAGGGTTTAAGGTTAGTGTTAGGGTTATTGTTAGGGTTTAGGTTTTAGGATTTAGGTTAAAGTTAGTAATAGGGTTAGGGTTTAGGGTTAGGTTTAGGGTTATGGTTAAGGTTTACACTTAGGGTTAGCGTTAGAGTAAGGGTTAGAGTTTAGGGTTAGGGTTAGGGTTAGTGGTAGGGTTAGGGGTTGCGATTAGGGTCTAGGGTTAGGGGATAGGGTTAGGGTTAGGGTTAGAGGTTATGGTTAGTGTTATGTTTAGGGTTAGAGTTAGGGTTTAGGGGTTAGAGTTAGAGTTAGGAAGTTAGCATTATGATTAGGGTTAGTCTTAGGGTTAAGGTTTAGGATATAGGGTTAGGGTTAGGTTAGGTTTAGGGTTAGGGTTAGGGTTAGGGTGTTAAAGTTAGGGTTAGGTTGAGCGTTAGCGTTTCGGGTTTAGTATTAGGTTTAGGGATAGGGTTAGTGTTAAGTTTAGGGTTAGGGTTAAGGGTTAGGGTTAGTGTTAGGGTAAGGGTTATGGGTTAGGTGTTTGGGGTTAGAGTTAGGGTAAGGGTTATGGTTATGGGTAGGGATAGGGGTAGCCATAGAAGTAGCGTTAGGGTTAGGGTTAGGGTTAAAGTTTTGAGTTAAGGTTAGAGTTAGGGTTAATGGTTTAGGGTTAGGGTTAGGGTGAAGATGTTAGGGTTAAGGATAGGGTAAGTGTTAGGGTTAGGGTGAGGGAAAGGGCTTAGGGTAAGGGTTTGGGGTTAGGGGTTAAGGGTTAGGGTTAGGGGTAGTGTTAGGTTTAGGGTTAGGTTGGGGGTTAGAGATTAGGGATAAGGTTAGGGTTAAGGGTTAGGTGTTAGGGTTAGGGATTCGGGTTAGGGTTACGGTTTAGCATTGAAGTTTAGGGTTAGGGTTAGTTTTAGGGTAAGGGTTTAGGGTTAGGGTTAGGTTTAGGGGTTGGGTGTTAGGGTTAGGATTAACATTAGGGTTATTGGGGTTAGTTTAAGAGTTAGGATTAGGGTTAGGCATAGGGATAGAAGTTATTGTTAGGTTTAGGGGTTAGGTGTAAGGGTTAGGGTAAGCGTTAGCATTAAGTTTAGGGTTTAGGGTTAGGGTTAGGATTAGAATTAGGCTTAGGAGTTAGGGGTTAGGGGTTAGGGTTAGGGTTATGGTAGTGTTAGAATTTAGGGTTAGGATTAGGGTTACAGTTAGGGTTAGGGTACGAATTTTGGTTATGGGTTGGGGTTGGGATTGGGTTTGGTGTTGGGGTAAGTGTTAGGGTTTGGGTTAGGTTTAGGGTTAGAGTTTAGGGTTAGGGTTAGTTTTACGGTTAGGATTAGGGGTTGCTAGTAGGGTGTAGGGTTAGGGGTTAGGGTTTGGGTTAGGGTTTAGTGTTAGGGTTAGGGTGTTAAGGTTAGTGTTAAGGTTAGGGTTAAAGTTTAGGGTTAGTTTTAGGGTTTGGGTTGAGGTTAGGTTTAGGGGTTAGGGGTTAGACTTAGGGTAAGGGTTATGGTTAGGGGTAGGGATAGGGGTAGCGTTAGGGTTAGGGGTTGGGTTAGGCTTAGGGGTTTGAGTTAGGGTTAGGGTTAATAATTTAGGGTTAGGGTTAGGGTTAAGGGTTAGTGTTAAGGGTAGTGTTAGGTTTAGGGTTAGGTTTAGGGTTAGGGATTAGGTATAGGGTTAGTGTTAAGGGTTAGGTATTAGGGTTAAGGGTTAGGGTTAGGGGTTAGGGGCAAGGTTAGGGATAGGTTTAGGGTTAGGGATAGGGATAGAAGTTAGTGTTAGGTTTAGGGATTAGGCTTAGGGTTAGGGTTAGGGATAGGGATAGAAATAGAAGTTAATGTTAGGTTTAGGGGTTAAGCTTAGGGTTAGGGTTAGGTTTATTGTATTAAGTTTCAGTTTAGGGTTAGGGTTTTAGTGTTAGGGTTAGGGTTAGGCTTAGGGTTAGAGGTTAAGGTTAGGTTTAGAATTAGGGTTAGGGTTAAGATTAGGGTTAGGGTTAGGGTTTATGTTTAGGGTTAGAGTTAGGGTTAGGGCTAGGGTTAAGGTTTGTTTTACGGCTATGGTTAAGATTAAAGTTAGGGTTAGCGGGAGTTAGGGTAAAGGTTAGTGTTAGGGTTAGAATTAGAATTAAGGTTAGGGTAGGGGGCGTTAGGGTTAGGGTTAGGGTTAGGGTTAGGATTTTGCTTTAGGCTTAGGGTTAGGGTTAGGGTTAGAGTTATGGTTATGGTTAGGTTTAAGGTTAGGGTTAGGGTTAGGGGTTACGTTTAGGGTTAAGGTTAGGGTTAGATTTAGGGTTATATTTAGCATTAGGGTTAGGGTTAGGGTGAGGGGTACGTTTAGGTGGGGTTAGGGTTAGGGTTAGAGTTTGGGGGTTTAGTTTAAAGGTATGGTTAGGGTTAGGGTTAGTGTTTAGGGTTATGAGTAGAGGT
>PVHX01033946.1:0-12703 GCA_004024805.1 Geosciurus inauris | reverse complement strand
ATGCAGTAGGCCATGGAGACAATTAATGACAGTGTGATTCTTATGGTGGGTTGAGGAGGGAAGACAGCATTTGCCCTGAGTTGGGAAAATGGGGACTCAGAGCAGGTGTCTCAGGGGAGCTATTTGTGCACATGATGGTGGCCAGATAATAGAGCAACAGAGGAATGCAGCAAGGTGGGTAAGAGCAAAGGCACAGAATTGTGAGAATGATGAGGGGACCTGTCAGTCAAGGGTAAAAGGTGATCATTGTGATGGGGATGGAGAAGCATCCAGATTTATGTAAGCCAGAATGAAGCTACCAAATTGAAGGAACATTTGGCCTTTGGGAGCTACTAAGTTGCTGTGTCAAAGCTGAGTGTCTGACACTGTAGAAGGGCCTGAGTGACCTGAAATCTGCTTCTAACTCATCATTGGGTAACCCCTACTCAGGACTCAGATACTGGCAGTGCCACCTGGGCCAGCTCAGGCAGCCCATCTGAGTGCATGGTGCCCTCCCTACCTGCTTGCCCCGAGGTGAGAGGCCAGAGTCACCTCCGATGCGGCCTCTAAGGTTGAGTTCACTCTCACCATGCCGGCATAGGTATATGGAGCGTGGTGTGACATGGATGTTCATGAGGTAGTAGACTGTGCGGCTCTGGACGTGGTCCTGTACTCGGTTCACCATGTAGCGTGTGCCCACATCGAAGATCTTGATGTAGGACAGGTGGCTGGGCCAGACACAAGTAGAAGGGCAGCTCAGAGTCTGATGGTAGGGAAGGCTGATTCCAAGAGAAAACCCCAGCCACACACCTTGCTTTCAAGTTTCCTCTGCAATTCAGCTCTTAACTAACAAGATTCTATGGCTTGTTTGTCCTGTTCCGAATATCTGTTCTAGAGTCTTAGTTCCTGACTATCCCACAGAACTCATTGCCTGCTACCATACTCTTCTTTCTCCTTTCCTCAGTCTCAGCTTGAACCAAGCTGTCTTTTCACCTTCACTCATCACAAATCAAGCAGCTGGGGCTCTCTTCTCTGTGGTTCACACTGCTATTAATAATCAGAAATACAGTGATCATCTGTACGTATCTCTGGCCATATCCAGCATTTCATTGGCAGCTTCTGTCTTGTCCATTTCTCTTCCTATTTAAATCCTAATTGAGTTCTTTTTCCTTCTCTTCTTTTTTTTTTGGCTACTTAAATTTTTTATTTGTTCTTATTAGTTATACATGACAGTAGAATGTATTATACATATATAGACATATTATACATACAGAGTATAAGTTCTCATTCTTCTGGTTGTACATGACATAGAATTACATTGATTGTGTAATCATATATGCACATAGAAAGTAATGTCCAATTCATTCCTGTCATGATACAGTCAGTGTACTTTATATTGTACAGGCAACTATCAGATTGTATGTGTGTGCATGTGCCTGTTTATCTCTCCTCACTCAGAAAATGGGGTTAGGGTGGGTTCTTTCCCCATTTGCCATGCAGTCCACAAATACCCTCCTCTGTTCTAGGCTTCGTGTTGGGGTGGGACCCAGCATCTGTCTTTTGGGAACTCTTAGGCCAGTCAGGAACATATATTTGGAAATATGTAATCAATGCTCATCATTAATTTCACAAATACTCACTGGAAGGTGTGCCAAGTATTGGGGCATAGGGATAGAGAGGTGGTCCACAACATCATTGGGGAATTTGAGGTCCTTGCTCCAAACTCCTCAACCACCTGTCTATGGAAGAGCTAAGGAGTAGGCTGGAGGTACTGACTAATCAGAAGATCAGAACCACGGAGCAAGATTTCTGAGGGCCAGTCATTAATCCTTTGATTGTTAGATTGAAAGGAGTTCAGAGAGATCCCTGGGAAGAGTTGTGGGAGTCTGGGCTTTGGAGCTATGCCACCAACTCTGGATGCATAGTAAGAAAATCAAGTGAACTGAAATATTTGCAGTAGTCCAAGGTTGTTGATGAGTTTAATTCAGAAAACTTTCTCCTTGATCTTCCTAGAGAAGTCCTTTATGTCTGCACCCACTCATCATGCCCAGACCTATGATCCATGTCCAATGGTTCCCACAGGACGCTGAGATTTGTTGAGATTTTCTGTGCATCTGGCAGGGATTAGGGATTTTAAGGTGCATAAATCCTTATGACTGTCATACAGAGAGGAGATTATTATCTCTGTGAAATACACACAGAGAAAGCAATTTGCCTAAGGTCACCTTAGGAAGTAGACTTGGGATTTAACTCTAGAATAGTCCCCCTCTCCAATCATCTCTTCTAGGACCCTTGGAGCCTAGGAGTAGAAAATATCTGATGTAACATTGTTTCCTGGTCATTCTCTGTTCCTAACAGGAGGTACAGCATGTCTCTAGGAGAACTTCCAAATCACTCAGCTCTGTCTGACATTTTATGTGCCTTCACACATGAGGCCCAATTGAACTTATTTCACATTACCAAGCTGTACCCATAGCTTCTTCATTTCATTCTTATCTTTATGCCTTTGTTTTACCCTTTGAATATCCTTCTGTATTCCTTTCCTCTTGCTCATATTTAACTAGACCATTACAAAGTGCTGTTCTTGCTTGATTTCCAACATTGAGCTCCTATGCACCATCCCTCAAGAATCACAACACTAACTCTCTACAGAAAGTCATCTTTGAGCCCAGGGTCATGTGAAGTCATTTACAAGTGCTCAACGCCAAAAGTATTATAGTTGTTCATTCCCATCCCCCCATATGTAATTTAAAATAAAAATTATAAACTTATGATAATATGAGGAGGTCCTATCAAGTTCTGATTTTATGTTTTTCCATTTTGACTACCTTGATGCTGTTTTTAAAATACTAAATATAAAAAGCTTTTAAGATAGTTTTCTTATTTTTGGAAGCCCCTATCTTGCGAGTACCCTAAGCACATGTTTAGTCTGTCTATTGGGCAACACAGCTCTTCCAGGTCTTCTTCCTGCAAGCTGGGCCAGGTTCCTTCCTCTGTGTTCCTTCAGCTCATTTGGCTTTCTGTCCCCACAATTGTGACCCACTGTATACAGATTGTCCTCTCCAGCCAACTGGAAATTCTATCAAAGCAGGGATATCTCTTCCTTCTTGGGGTTCCTCAGGCACAGCTAAGGCTATCCTTAATGCATGGACTGTAAATGTTCATTGATAGAAAAATAATGAAACAAATCTAGCCTTCTATACATGTCTTCTTTAGGCCCCAAATGATACATCAAAAACCACCAGAGTGCTTCTAGTAGTCCAGATCCAGGGCTGGGGGCTTTCTTGATGCCATTCATTCACTTCATCCTCCCTTTTTAACCTCCTAAAACCATATGCTGTTAGCCCACATGGTACCTTTGTGGAAATTTGAAAAAGGTACACTTCCCTCAGAGCATATAGAGCCACACTCTAGCACATACATATCAAAGGTGAATGAAGCAAAGCTGTGCAAATGTACATAAAGGCCATGCTCCTTGCACTGTCTACATTTCCATCTGACGCTTTTTTATGTTATAGGGATGTGGGATGGAAAAAACCAAGCTGGAAGTTTGGGAATATGAGTTTCAGTATATGCTCTGCTGCTGACTCATTATGTTACCTCAGGTAAACTGTTGACTTGACTGGGGCCTCTCTTTTCTCATCTAAGGAGTGAAGTAATAACAATGCTCATCTCTCAGTACTTCAGTTGGGTAAAGCTGAAAGGATGTTATGTAAACTTCATAGGGTGGTGATGACTAAGTCCTCTTTACAATTTATACTTGGGTCTCAAAGAGTGTAGGTGATCAAGATCCTTTCCCATTTTAACCCATTTTGAAATAAAGAGTATTATGACAGCATATGTATTATTTTTCATGGATCTTCCCATATGTCAACATATTATGGAATCTTTTTGAGAACAGAACCCATTTCTCTTCCCCTTATTTACAACCTCTACATGCGCCATAGCCCAAAGGGGCCAAATAATTGCCGATTAAAGAGGTATGTGAGTGTTGTCAGAAGAGACATGATAAGAAGACAGAACATATGGTTAGAGTCTTAGTTCTACTACTGACTTGCGTTGGGAGCTTGGGAAAGTAGTTTCAATCCTCCCAGAATTCAATTTCCTCTTATTGAAAAATTTTATGATGATATTTATCAGCCTCCTTTATAGGACTGCTGTGTGGGGTTCCATGAAAGAAAGAAGGGGAACATGTTTGAAAATTGAAGTATTATCGAGTGTAAAGAATACTTTCACAATAATAGTAGCAACATCCACAGGAGGGAAGCATTTCTTTTCAGAGATAAAGGTTCTGATCTGTCCATATTGCTCAGGAAGGCACTATTTCAGTCATGTCATGAATACCTCACACATCAAAGAATCACTGCCTCATGGAAAATTAGAGCTGGGAGGGCCCATGAAGATAGATCATCAAGTTGTACTCCTGATATTACAAATAGAGAGGTTGAGGCCCAGAGAAAGAGGATGTTTCCATATAAGGACATCAAAACTACACTAAGGATCCAGGTATTAACTTTAGGATGTTGGGCTCTTACCTGTCCAATTCATCATCCAAGGGTTGATAGTTGACCTCATAACATTCAATTCTCTTTAGAAAATCTTCCAGAACCTTTTCTCGGTCACAGTCTATGTAATCAGGGCTGCCAAGTTTCACTTGCTGGAAGAAGCGAGAAGGATGCATTGCAAGATAAAGGCTCTAAAAGTGTTCTTGGGAAGAGCCCTTAGAAACCACTGAATACAACATCCTTATTATAAAGGTGAGAAAACTGAAACTTGAAGAGTCTTGCCAAAGTTTACAAAAATCAGTCATATGAAGGAATCAGGAATGTGGGACTCCTCATTTCTAATCTCCATGTAGTTAAAAAAGGACTATTATACTGCATTCAGGGCCAGAACACACACTGTTTAAGAAGCACATTAATAAGAGGTCTAGACATTATGATGTAAGAAATGGCTACAGAAAAGGAAGCAGAGATCTTGTTTAGGAGTCATAATGGTTCACATGTATGGAGTCATTACTGGAAGAACATGACATAGTTTCTTCGTATTTCTGAAGGGCTAACAGTTCCTAATCCCCCTATATACACTTTCTCCTTTCACATTTCCCATCCCATTCCCTCACAGTAATGTTAGCCTACACAGAATCTGGAAATCATTCCAGATACCTCTTTTTATCATCCTTCACCTCTTACTAGGCACCAAATCCTCTCCAATCTCTTCTTTTTTATTTTTTATTTTATTTTTCAAATGTTTATTTTTAGTTGTAGGTGACAGAATATCTTTATTTTATTTTTATGTGGTGCTGAGGATCGAACCCAGTGCCCTATGCGTGCTAGGTGAGCATGCTACCACTGCGCCATAATCCCAGCCCCTCCAATCTCTTCTAAATATTCATTCTCTCTTGCCTATATTCAGTAGAGCTTTGTGACTGAATAATTTGCCTAGTAATGTTATTTTTGAACTATTTACCATACTGGCAGCCAGAAGGGTATATCTAACATGCATATCTGACCATGCATTCTCCAGTTTAAAACTCATCACCATTTCCTTATATCTTTTAGGACAAAGTATCAACTATTTTTAGCAGGTGGCCCATGACTTGTCATGAGTAAGACCCAAATTATTTCTTATTCTTCATTTCTCACTGCTCCCCACTACTCCACACATTTGATTTAGCTGAGCTAAGTTATATGCTCTTTCTTATTCCCATTCTTCACCAGTAAAATTCCCATCCATTCTTCAAGATACATCTCAACTATTACCTCCATTGGGAAACCTTCCCTGACATACACTTACTGCCACATTCTTACACTCTCCCCCATTCCCTCATATCAGCTTTGATCTCAGAGTTCTGTCTATATACTTTCCAGTCTCCCTTACTTGACCATAAGCTTAAGAGGAGTATTTTCACATAACCATTTCTATGTCTCTATTGCCCAGAATGGCTCATATCAGATATATAATGAATTTATGTTACATCAATAAATAGGTGATTGGGTAGATGAAGAGCTAAGAGGTGGACATGCTGTAAGTCTCAAGAGGTAAAAAAACAGGACCAATAAGTGGAAGCAAAGTGAAAGCAAAAGCTCAGGGAGGAGTGCTTCCTTTAATCTTACAGAGATAAGCTGAGTGTGGTGGCATGTACCTGTAATCCCAGCAGCTCAGGAGGCTGAGGCAGGAGGATCACAAGTTCAAAGTAAGCCTCAGCAACTTAGTGAGGCCCTAAGCAACTGAGTGAGATACTGACTCAAAATTTAAAAAAAAAAGAAATAAAAAGAGCTGTAGATGTGGCTCAGTGGTTAAGCACCCCTGGGTTCAATCCCTGGCACACATACACACACAAAAATCTTACAGAGATCTTTTTAGGTAGAAGCCAAAACTAAGAAGGAAGGGTAACTGGTGCTCCTTACCTTGATGTTTTCTGCAATGATGTCAGGGTCATTACATATAGACTCAATGAAAAAGACCTATAAGAGAAACATAAAAAAGATGTCTAAGGCTGGAGATATAGCTCAGTGGTAAAGGTCTTGCCTAGCATGGTGTGGCCTTGGGTTCCAAACCAGCTCTGAAAGAGAGAGAGGAAGAGAGACTAAGGTTTAATCTCCAGCTCTAAAAGGGGGTGTTCCAGGTGGGAATTATATTTAGTAGGAGCCAAACATAGCTTGATCCCTTCTCAATGGCTCTGAGTCATCCCCAGGGGCATGTCTGACAGTAGAATCTCATACTATGAGTTTTATGAGCCATTCTGACCTTAAACTAAATGATCCCGGATTGTTGTCTTGTATTTTTACTGCTTTTTAGGTCTATTGTATTTTTTTTGGAGTGGTTCTCTACTCCTTCGTCATTGTCATGCCCCACCCCAATTGTCAACCTGTCAGTAACCATTTTCCATTGCTTAATGTGGTACCTCTCCATTCCTGTTCTGCTTTGCTGCTTCTGACTATGCTGTGGCAAACCAGACAACCAAATGAATATATTGAGCCTATGGTGGCCAATTTGGTTGTTCTGAGTATCCTAGTTTGTCTTTCTTTGGAGTTTGTGCTGGATAAGTAGGCTCTAGACAAGAATGGGACTATTACTGTACCTTGTACCCATGTTCCTTTGCAAACTGCAGAATCAGCGACCGTCGTTCTCTGGTAGTGTTGGTGGCATCAAAAACCTAGAGATTGATAAGGAAATTGGCTTACTCTGAATCTAGTGTTCATTCTTTGTCCATGCCTGTGCTAAGGGGAGGGCTTCCAGAAAGTGGTAGACTTTAAAGAGGGTCTTAAAGGAAAGGAAGAATTTCCAATTAACTTATCTCAATTTCACAAACACTTATCAAGCACTTCAGAAATGTACCAAATCCTGTGAGTATAATAAGGCAAAAGAAAAACTGTAGGTTTTTATTAGGGTTATTTTAGAGGTGAAATCACTGAGGCTTAGAAGAAAGACTTGCCTTAACCAGTCACTAAGAGTTGCTGACAGAGCAGAGCTAGAATTGGTTTCCTCAAGTCCTACATGAGGTCTCTTCCTTCCTTATCAACTTAAAATTCCTCGAGAATAGGAAACAACTCCCTATCCTTAGCACCTTAGATCAGACCACTTGCAAATTTAAGAATCTTTTCCCCCTTTAGAATTTATGGATATTTAGTAAATCTCTAGTTCCAAAAATGTTTGTGCTGTAGTCTTATATTCCAGTATAGCCCTGCTGAATTCTTGGGGGTGCATGAGTAGTACACAGTGGTTATGAGTGGGGATTCTCAACTACACAATCTAGATTTCAGTTTGGGCCTTACCATATATATGTTATGCTACCTTGGGAATCTCTCTGTTGCATTCTTCCAGGCTTTCAAAAGGGGCATGATGATATCTCATGGGGGTAGTGTGAAACTAAATTGTTAATATGAGCAAAGTACTTAAAATAATATATGGTATACTAAATTCTCAGTACATATTAGCTATTTTCCATTTAAGCAGATGCTCAAAGGAAAAAAATGGAAATTTCCTTACTGCAACATGACCTTCCTCATGGCTAAGATAGTTATGAACATCCTTCAGGGCTGCCAATGCACACTGCCTGAAAAAGACAGAGAAAGAAACAGACAACACTTATCCCTAGGATGGGTTTCTATTTTTCCACATTATCTTTTGTACCATCTCTCATATAGCTTACACTAAATTATTCATCTATTGAATATCTATCTACACAGGATGTCCTATGTTCTAGTTACCATACCAAGCACAGAAGGGTCAAATAGTCAAAATTGGATCTGTATGTACAGCTTAGAGACAGTAATAAAGTGATATGTCTGGGAAAGGCTAAGTTATGACAGCAGATCCAATTTTAAGAGTTTCAACCCTTGTGATAATGAAACTGAAGCTGAATATCTTATTGAACCCAGGTAGGGCCTAGGTGTGTGGTCTTTAAAGTCATTCCATGGTATGAGTAATATTATAAGTGTAGATATTATAGTGGCAATGTATTTTCAGCAAAAAATCTCTTTAGTGATTACTCATAGCTAGGTTCTATGGTAAGAACAGGGATTGATAATGAGATCCAGGCTCCATTCTGGAAGTACTCAGAATCACGTAGGGGAAAGATATATTAAGGTTGAATTGATAAGAGTAGAGAAGTTAGAGTGGGCCAAGCTATTGGGACTTTCATCTCAAATGCTAGGCTAAGAAGTGTCTACTCTCCTGTTATAAGTAGAAGAGCATAAAATGGTTCCTGAGAAGAGGATGGTTAGCAGGCTTTGAGTAGGATGGTGGAAAGGATGTCCCAATTACCCTTTGAGTAGGGCCTTGTCTCCAGCCCAGGTTACTCTGTCTCGCTCTCCCATGATCTGAAGAAAGTCCTCCCTCAGCCAAAGGGTAGTACAGGTCTGAAATATATTGAGTACTTACTTCCTGATAAGTAGGGCCTCCATGTTGTCTGGGAGAAAGAATTCGTAGTTCTTGTAGCTCACTGCCTCTCGTCGATACTGGCCTAAATTAAACACTGAAAGCAGGGAGCCCTAGTGAAGAGGTTGGGAAGATCCCAGTGGCCAAAAAATGTCCTTGCTTAGAGGGACCTCAGAGGAGAAGGTGGTATAATTTTAAGCAATAAAATGTGCATATAAAGATTCAAATTATGAACTACCAGCTCATTATTTTCCTTATTACAGCCCTGAAAGTTAAAGATGACCATTCCCACTTTATAAATGAGGAAAGTGAAGTTCTGAGATCAAAAATAACTTTCACAGTTAAAAAGTGGGGATCTGGGATTGAAACCCAGGTCTGTTTGGCTTTAAAATATTCTACTTTATCATAAACTGCAATGCTTTAAGTGTCTTACTCCACTGCAAAGATGAAGAAACACAGATTCAAGAAGTAAAATCAATCAATCACCATGGTCAAACTGAGTGAGGTAGTAACAGACATACACTAGGCCTTCTAACTCCTAGCCTAGTGCTATTTCATTTTTCTGTATCAGGATAAAAAATTTATATGTCAATCTCTAGGTCATACTCTCCCACTTGTAATGGTGAAAAGTCACAGAGGAGAGAGGGAATGAAGGATAAAAGGATAAGAAGCCAAACAGGAAATATTTCATTCATTCATGCAACAAATACTATTTGATGATAACATTGTGAAGTAGGATATGAGTTCTGGATCTCAGAGAATAACCAGGTTTTCATGATGGGGCCTTCGAAGAGCACACAAATCAGCAGGTAGGACAGTGAATAAACCAGTAAAGAGAGAACTACCACATAATTTGCTAAGTGCTCTGACAGAGGCAATATGGAGTTATGCAAAAGAGCGAGGGATAAGGAAAGACAAATTCTGGATTGATCTGAGATTTCTTAGAGAAAGCAGCATTAGGGTAGATGCCTTTTATGGGCATGCATGGGAATGAAGGTAGGGAACAAGGGCATTCCTGGAAAAGAACAGCTTGAACAAAGGTATAACATCAGCAGAAGACAGAGCATATTTGGGGATAGTGGGTCAGCCACTGTGGCTGGGGCTTGAGAGGCCGGAATGGGCCAATTGTGGAAGCCTTGAATGACAGGCTATGGAGCCTGGGTTTAAACCTGCTGGTCAAGAGGGCCATTAAAGGCTATAGGTATGTCCGCCTTGTGCTTTGAAAAAAGATTATGGAGGCCTCTGTGAAGGGTGAGTAGAATGGAGCAGATAAGAAGAAGGGGGTTCATGGCAAAGATCCATATGCCACTGTACCATGTGCCCTTCCACTCAGCATGGGTTCCTCAAAGCTTGTAGTCTGCCATAAGAGTGGTTCTTTCTCACCTTCCCTTCTGCTATGTCATCCTCCTCCACATGACCTAGCACAAATATACCCTATCTGGGAAGTTTTTACTGCCTTCCAGTTGACAATTTCGTCTCTAAGCCCCCTAAGCACCCTGCTCAAGGATTTCTAGGTAATATGAGGTATTCTTATGTATCCTAATCAGGTTAAAAACTCTTCAAGGACAGGGCACAAGTCTAAACCATTTTTTCATCCCCAAAGCCTGGCATGTGTTTTGGCACATGGAAAGCCATTGGGAAACTCTCCATTGCTGCAGATGAATAGAAAGAAGAAATGAGGGGAAAAAAAGAGAGGATCTGGGGTCTAGGATGTAGCTCAGCAGTACAGTGTGTGCTTATCAGGTACTAGGCTTTGGGTTCAATTGCAAGCAGAGAAAGAAGACTTGAAGAGAAGGAGGAAGGATGAATGGAGGGAAAAGGGTAGATGGATAGGATGTTGGGATGGGCAAGAGAAATAAGGAGAGAAAGTGAATAGAGAAAAGGAGGGTACAGAACCAATATGGGATCCTTTTTCTCTTCCCACCAGTAGGGCTCGCATTAGGTCTAGCACAGTAAGTGTCAGGCTTGGAGTCAAACCTATCCTGGTTCTGTCACTTACAGCCATTTGCCTTTAGACAAGGCACTTCGTCTCTTTGGCCTTAATTTTTTCAACTATGAAATGATGAAGACATGATTATGCTAATAAGAATAGTGATGTTGGCATTACAATTATAGCAGTGGTAATAAAATTAGTATACTACTCAGAGGGTTGTTTTTGTGGTCATGGAACATCTTGAGTGCAGGTATTAAGTCTTTCTTTTGTTCTTTTTTTTTTGTACCAGGGATTGAACCCAGAGGCGCTTAACCACTGAGCCACATCCCCAGCCTTTTTTATCTTATATTTTCATTTTGAGACAGGGTCTCACTAAGTTGCTTAGGACCTCATTAAGTTGCTGAGGCTGGCTTTGAACTTGCAATCCTACTGCCTCAGCCTCTTGAGCCACTGGGATTACAGGCATACACCACCATGCCCAGTGGCATTAAGTCTTAATACTAGTTTTCCTATGCTTACCACCCAGCATGGGATTGGGCACAGAGTATGTACTCAAGAAATTATAAAACGTATAAGAATTCAGTGGCAGTGATATAGTATTAGAAGTAACAATGGTAGTAATATAATTCAGGTAATAATGGTGATGAGGCATTTTTGGTACTGAGGGTTTTGGCCTCCTACCTTACTCAGTTTTCTGCCAGTAGTCTGCAGGAGGGCTGTATAACAAAAGGTTTCAGAGACATACCTTTAGTTGGTGTTCCTACCCAATTGAGATATCGTGTGAGCTTC
This sequence comes from Geosciurus inauris, assembly GCA_004024805.1. Lineage (NCBI taxonomy): Eukaryota > Metazoa > Chordata > Mammalia > Rodentia > Sciuridae > Geosciurus > Geosciurus inauris. The sequence goes on along the minus strand of PVHX01033946.1, from coordinate 1,119 downwards.
GTGGAGATATAGGTCTTGCCTCGAGCTGGTAAACCCACCATGATCACCATCGTTGGGGAATTTGTAAATTGGGGTATGGATGCTGGAAGACAAACAGTCAAACATTATCCCCAGAATTATATGATATTCTGGCATTAGCTCGGAGATGTAGATTTGGAAAGAGTATCTCTCCCATCATTACAAGGGGAAAAAAAAGCTGAAAACTGCATACTAATGGCTTTCTTTGAACTCATAAAATACTGAGGTTGCAGGATAAATAACTAACCCAAAATCTGTAAAAACAGGCATCTTCTGGGAGTAAGAGGACATGGGCATTTGCTTACCTGGGGCAGATACAGATGAACAACATATAAACTCCTAAGAAGATGCAACTGAAACTTATAATAATGAATTGCTAAAGGCTGGTTGTGGGCCAATGTGAGAATGTGAAGCACATAGGGGCTGTAGACATAGATGGTTTATATCCTTTTGCTATTTTCTTCCAGGAATTCTACCAGTTACTAACAGGGAAGACTGAGAAGGATCCTAAGAAAGATATTCTATAATTCTGGTTTGGGGAGGAAAATGGAACAATAATCATTGCTGAAATTCTGCCCGGACCATTTCCTCTCTATTCTCTATGGGGTTTAAAAAAAACCCCTTATTATTCGGGGAGAAAGGCAACAACAACAACAAAAAACTGTCGATGAGAGTACTGGTGGAAACTCACTGCAGCTGGTAGTGGAATGGATAATAACAGACCAATCTACCCTATTTCTTCTGATGGGGAAACTCCCTTAAACTGCAGAAGGAAGGGCAACAAACCTGAGAGAACTGGTGAAAACTCATTATGGTTGGAGGAGAGAAATGAAGGAAAGAGTTTTAACCCAGGAAGTGCAGGAAAATGTGCGAGGCCCATCATTACATTAAGAGGAGGGACAGGAATACTTGTAAAAATCACACCTCCAACACTCAGGGTAAGCTTGCCTAAGATTGTTTTAATCCAAATAACATTGAATGCTCTAGCCTCCTATTCTTCACTACCAAGCTAAAAGGCATCATTAAAAATAATAGTGAAGTTGGACATGGAGGTGTATGCCGGTAATCCTAGATACATAGGAGGCTGAGGCAGGAGGAGCT
>PVHX01033945.1:0-12685 GCA_004024805.1 Geosciurus inauris | reverse complement strand
CCGCAAGCCAGTCTTACCAGTCTTAAAGAGTACTGGGCTTTAACTTAATGTTTATAACTTTATGGTTATTTTTACCTTTTTATTTACTATCTGTCTATAGATGGCTTAATCTGGGTTACATATCCATATCCCCTGTTTGAGATATACAGCTTTAAATGAACTGAAGTTTGGCCTACTTTGGAGTTATTTTGACAGTTTCTGAGTCTTTAGGAATGTCAGTTACAATATTAACCTTTAAACAGATCAGGCTCTTACTATCTTTTAAAAATACCTTTATATTTTTATATTTCAGTGTAAAAGGTAACATAAGGTTTAGATTTGGTTACAAAACATCAAATGATATAAATAAATCTCCAATAAAATTTCTCATTTTTTATAAGTCTATCATTACAGACAACTTTACTTTGTAGAACACCAGCTTGATAAAATGTTTCTTTAAATCTTTTACTTTAAAGACTTGTATACCTGAAAGATATTTAATATGTAATGAAGAGTAATAGCACCATAATTACATTGATATTTTTATATTAGTCAAGTTTAGTACTTAATGAAAATCTAGATCCTGTAATGTAGTACAATACTGTAAAATACCAGTTGCTGTTTAACCAGAGTTGTACAAACCTTAATTTCTCCAAGACTAGTTGTTCTGAGAATAAAACTTAACAAATAATGTTAGGAGTGAATTAATGTTTTAAGAAATTTTTGTCATTTTAACCAATTAAACTTTGGTTTATACCAGTACATTAATATTTGACCTTAGGGAAAACCTTGAATAGTTTTAACTATTTGTGTTACATATATATAACCAACTTAGTTACATACAAACTTGTCCTTTATTTACATAGACCTTTTTTATCATTTAGATCCTCTTATTGTTTACTTAGATGTATTATAACTTTACTACATGAAGACTTTTTTTACCCAGAATTTTTTTTTACTAAATATATCTTATTCTATTTTAATAAGATGAAATAGTTGAAACGTTTATACCCTTTATATAACCTTGTTTTTAGTTAAGACACAAAGTAATTTTAAATTTTTTTAAATGTTACCAGTTTATGAAAACACCAATAATGTGTTTAAGCATATTACCTTAAGGAATTTAAAGAGTTAAGAGTACTTGATGTTATATTTAATAGTTAGCATTTTAACTTTATAAACCATTTAGATGTCTTTAACAAACACATCCATGATCAATCTTATACGTGTCAGATCTAATTTACTTACTTTTTAAAAATACAAAATATTAGACAAGTGCATTTAATAGCATCATTTCTTTTCCTGTTGAAGAAAAATCCTAGAAACAATGGATATTAAACATTTTGTAGACATCAACATCTTATTAACAATTGATCACCTAGAGAAGCTTGTGAGTTAGTAACTTTTAAAGACATTTTTATTTGTTTACCCAATTTAAATTGAACCTTTTGAATGACCTGAACCAAAGGTATTTGGACCCATTATATTTTTTAAATTTTAATTTATGAGCTCATATGTCAATTTTGGTACCAAACATATGTAGATATGGCAATACATGTAGACTGACAATACACCGGTGTACCTACACAAAACAAAGGCCTTGTAGCTTATTTGTTTTAAAACATATTAGATTGAGAGCTAACACTTGTAAAATAGGCCTAATCAGAAAAATATATTAACCTAGAGCACCAGATCAAAATTAAGAACTCAAAAATAGAAGTTTAAAAGCCTTCCTGGTTTTTGTCCTTATGTGGTCCCACTCATCAGAGGTGAAAATAATTAAGGGACTATATACAAACGGAGTCCCATTTTTCCCTGAAGGAATCTCCCAAAGAAGCCGCAAAGGAGTCTGCTTCCATTGGTTCCTTTGGGAGATCCCCTCAGCTCAGAGTCCCATTCTAAACCAGTTTTTCTGGTCTCTTGGATAGTGGCCACCAAAATCTTAGCCTGGCATTTTGAAAAACATTTATTACCTGCTCTGCCATGGTTAAAAACTTTTGGGTCACCGCCAATAGTTGGAAGTTACTCTGTAAACCCTTTAAGTTTACCTTTTAGCTTTTACTTTTCACATTTTTTTTTGTTAATTCATTTGGTAGTCATTTACATTTTAATGTAAGCTTTAGTGAGCACAACTAAAAACCTTTTTAACCATTGTTTTCCTTTGGTTAGTATTTGATCTGGGTGGCCAGGCTGCCCAAAAATGATTTTTTTTTTTTTTTTTTTTGGAACCGGTAGGCAGTGGGGAGTTTGGTAGTCCCCTCCAGAGGCCATCTGACCTTGAATGTGGGCCATTCAAGGGAACAGAAAGTGGTTAGTTCACCTGAGTAAAAGGCATCCCTGGATTCAGCTGCCTTCTGCTGAAAATCCTTAAAGTGTGATTTGATCAAATCTAAAGGGCTAGGTATGGATGAAGATTGACTCATTATTTTAAAAGACAAGGAGACAGTACACAGAGACAAGACAAACAATAAACACACCACAGTTAGGCTAGAGATCTCGAGGCTATAATGCCTTTGTGGCCACTTAATATCAAGATGGTTTTATGAGCTCTTACCTGAAACCTGAACCAGACCAGATGGAGTCCACCGGCATCCCGGGTGGAGTCCTGACTTGGGGCAACGCGCTGCGTCCAGCTTGGCCCTCAAGTCCCAAATGGTATACCAATACAGATTTGACCTATTCATCAAGGGGCATTAATTCCCCTTGGTAGAGAGGATCAATTCCCCGTTCCACACTCCCAGGAAGGAGAGCGGGTGGAGCAACTGGGAAAGGGGCTTCCCGGCCAATGCACCAAATGTTGCATCCAACCCGCACTCTCCCCAAGGAGTGCAGCCCAGACAACTCTGCAGAAGCAGCAAAGTTTATTGAGGAAATAGGCACACAGGCCAATTGATTGGGATCAGCTCTCCTTTCCTTCAGAGAGTGACCCCGAAGTGAGGGTTTCAGAGGTTATTATAGGGTGAGCTAGCTACATGACTCAGGAAAACATGATTTGGCAGGTATTCAACCTATAGTTATTCACAGTTCAACCGTGAAAGTGCCTCCTATGTTCCCTTTCAGTTCCTGGAACTTTAGGTAACTGGCCAGGGGGTCTGGCAGCCTGTGGTTTTGCACCCCCATCCGTGAGAAGCAAGCATAGCAAAGCATTAATCACAGAAGCACAAAGAGCAGGTTAGCTGATACATGCAGGCCTGAGCCAGAGTGACTCCATTTTGAATTTGGATTTTTACAATAGGATATGTAAAAACAGATTACACTTTTACTTCTTGGGACCAGATGTATTTCTATAAAATAGAAAAAGAACTGGAATTAAAAATTCATATTGAATGTCCGGGTATTAAGAGAATTTTATAAAAGTACAAATATAGGTAAAATTTTTATCAGATTTTATACAGACTTAGGTTGAGTGTGAGAGAATTCAACTGAGTTGGATAGTTATCAATATTCATGAGAATGTAATTCTGAGAATACATAAAAAATTATCCCTGAAAAGATAGAAACCCACAAAGGCATGAATAAATTAGAGTCATTGAAAAAATATTTTGTCTAAAAGTAAAATCAGAATTTACCTTATTTACAGTATATATTTTAAGTCAGATTGAGAAAGAGAGTGAATGCAAATATATAACTTGAGTCAGAAGAAAAACATAAGGCAAATTCTGTGTGTAGCATGCCAAAGCTCTTGAAAAGTTTACATGACCTGAGGCCTTCTTCCCAACCTTCCTAAAAAATTGACCCAGGTGCCAGGAGTTAATCATGATTGCCTTCCCAGAAAGATGTTAATTAAGCACCTGGATGTTCAATTCGCTACACCTGGCAACTATGCTCTAACAGCTGGAGGCCAAAAATCACCTCATCAAGCAAAAAATTTGCCCTTTTCCCTAGACCTAGCCTTAATCCTAATCCTAACCCTTGCCCTAACCCTAGCCCTAGACCTAACCCTAAACCTAAACCTAACCTTAGCCCTAACACTAACCCTAACCTTAGCTCTATCTCTAACCCTAAACCTTGCCCTAGCCCTAGCCCTAGCCCTAACCCTGAACCTGAACCTAACCCCTAACCCTAACCATAAACATAACCACTAACACCAAATCTAACCTTAATCCTAACCCTACCCTTAACCCTTAATCCTAACCCTATGCCTAACCCTAACCCTATCCCTAAACCTGACTTTACCCTAGCCTTAAACCTAGCACTAGCCCTAGCAATAACTCTAGCCCTAATCCTAGCCCTATTCCTATCCCTAGCCCTAACCCTAACACTTAACATAAACATAGCCCTAATTCTAGCCCTAGCACTGACCCTAACCCAAACCCTAAACTTAGCCCTAACCCTAAACCTAAACCTAACAATAACTCTAACGCTAGCCCTATCCATAACCCTAACCCTAGACCTAGACCTAGCCCTAGCCCTAGCCCTAACCCTAACTCTTACCCTAACCATAGTCCTAGACCTAACTCTAGGCCTAGACCTAGTGATAAACCTAAGCCTAATCCTAACCCTAGCCCAAACCCAAACCTAACATTAACCCTAACCGTAACCCTAGCCCTAGTCCTAACCCTAATCCTAGCACCAGCCCTAACCCTCACCCTAGACCTAACCCTAACCCTAAACCTAAACCTAGCCCTAACCCTAGCCCTACGCTAAACATAATCCTAAACCTAACCCTAATTCAAAACCTAACCCTAGCCTTAACCCTAACGCTAACTGTAGCCCTAATTCTAGCCCTAGACGTAGCCCTAACCCTAAATGTAAGCCTAGCCCTAGCCCTAGACCTAGCCCTAACCCTAACCCTAAACTTAACCCAAGCCCTACCCCTAACACTAACCCTAAACCTAACCCTAGACCTAGCCCTAACCCTAACACTAGCTCTAGCCATAGCCCTAACCCTAAACATAACCCTAGACCTAACCCTAACCCTAAACCTAACCCTAACCCTAATCCTAAACCGAGACCTAGCCCTAGCCCTAGCCCTAACCCTAACCCTAACCCTTACCCTAACCATAGCCCTAGACCTAACCCTAGCCCTAGCCCTAAACCCAAGCCTAATCCTAACCCTAAATCTAAACCTAAACCTAACCCTATCCATAACCCGAACCCCAGCCCAATTCCTAACCTTAACCCTAGCCCTTGGCCTAACCCTAAACCTAACCCAAGACATAAACCTAAACCTAACCCTAACCCTAAAACTAAACTTAAACCTAAACCTAAACCTAAACATAACCCCTAACACTAACGCAAATCCTAAACCTAACCCTAAACCTAACCCTAACCCTAGCCCTTGCCCTAACCCTAAACCTAACCTATCCTAACCCTGTCCTATCCCTAGCCCCAGCCCTAACCCTAACCCTAATCCTAACCCCAACCTTAGCCCTAATCCTAACCCTAACCCTAAACATAGCCCTAGCCCTAAACCTAGAAAGAGAGTGAATGCAAATAGATAAGTTGAGTCAGAAGAAAAACATAAGGCAAATTCTGTCTGTAGCATGGCAAAGCTCTTGAAATGTTCCCATGACCTGAGGCCTTCCTCCAAACCTTCCTAAAAAACTGACCCAGGAGCACGTGTTACTCATGATTGCCTTCCCGGAAGATGTTAATTAAGCACCTGGATGCACAATTAGCTGCACCTTGCACCTATGCTCTATCAGCTGGAGGCCAAAAATCATCTCATAAAGCAAAAAATTGGCCCTTCCCCTAGACCTAACCGTAATCCTCATCCTCAAACTTGCCCTAACCCTAGCCCTAGACTTTACCCTAAACCTATATCTAACCTTAGCCCTAACCCTAACCCTAACCCTAAACTTAGCTCTATCTCTAACCCTAGCCCTAACTCTACCCCTAACCGTAACCATAATTCTAACACATAATCCCAACTCTAACTTTAAACTTAACCCTAACCATAACCCTTAAACCTAACCCTAGGCCTAACCCTAACCCTATCCCTAAACCTAAGTTTAACCCTAGCCTTAAACCTAGCCCTAGCCCTAGTGATAATTATAGCCCTAACCCTAGTCCTATTCCTAGCCCTAGCCCTAACACTAACACTTATCCTAAACCTAGCCTTAATTCTAGCCCTAGCCCTAACCTAACCAAAACCCTAAACTTAGCCCTAACCCTAACCCTAAACCTACCCTATACCTAATCCTAAACCTAGACCTAGCCCTAGCCCTAGCCCTAACACTAACACTTATCCTAAAGCTAGTCTTAATTCTAACTCTATCCCTAACCCTAACCCAAACCCTAAACTTAGCCCTAACCCTAACCCTAATTCTAGCCCTATCCCTAATCCTAAACATACACCTAGAACTAGCCCTAGCCCTAACCCAAACCCTTACCCTAACCATAGCCCTACACCTAACCCTAGCCCTATACCTAGCCCTAAACTTAAGCCTAATCCTAACCCTAGCCCTAAACCTAACCCTAACACTAACCCTAACCCTAGCCCTAGCCCTAACCCTATCCTTATCACTAGACTTAGCCCTCGCCCTAGACCTAACCCTAACCCTAAACCTAAACCTAAACCTAAACTTAGCTCTAACACTAGCCCTACCCTAAACCTAACCCTAACCCTAACCCTAGCCCTAACCCTAGCCCTTGACATAGCCCTAGCCCTAACCCTAACCCTAAACCTAATCCAAGCCCTAGCCTTAGCCCTAACACTAACCTTAAACCTAACCCTAGACCTAGCACTAACCTTAACACTAGCTAACCCTAACCCTAGCCCTAACCCTAAGAATAACCCAAAACCGAACCCTAACACTAATCCTAAACCTAAATCTAACCCTAGCCCTAACCCTAACCCTAAACCTAAATCTATCATACCCCTAACCCTAACCCTAGCCCAAGTCCTAAACATTACCCTAGCCATAGCCCTTCCCTTAACCCTAAACCTAAACCTATCCCCATACCGAACCCTAAACCTAACTCTAACCCTAAACCTAACCATATCCCTAACCTGAACCCTAGCCCAATTTCTAACCCTAACCCTAGCCCTTGCCCTAATCCTAAACCTAGACCTATCCCTAGCCCTAGCCCTGACCCTAACCCTTACTCTAGCACTAACCCTAACACTGAACCCTAACCCTAAAACTTACTCTAACACTAAATCTAAAGTTAACCTAAACCTAAATCTAAACATAACCCCTAATCCTAATGCAAACCCTAAACCTAACCCTAAGCCTAACCCTAACCCTAACCTCAACCTTAGCCCAAATCCTAACCCTAACCCTAAGCCTAGCCCTAGCCCTAAACCTAGAAAGAGAGTGAATGCAAATAGATAAGTTGAGTCAGAAGTAAAACATAAGGCAATTTCTGTGTGTACCATGGCAAAGCTCTTGAAATGTTCCCATGACCTGAGGCCTTCTTCCAAACCTTCCTAAAAAACTGACCCAGGTGCCACGAGTTACTCATGATTACCTTCCCGGAAAGTGATAATTAAGCACCTGGATCCTCAATTACCTGCACCTGGCACCCATGCTCTATCAGCTGGAGGCCAATGGATCATCTCATTAAGCATAAACTTGGCCCTTTCACATAAGGAGAAATTAGGAGATTAGAAGAAGTAAACCAAAAAATTACACGTTTACTTCTAGGACCAGATGTACTTCTATATAATAGAAATGGAACTAGAATTAAAAATTCATATTAGAGTTCTGAGTATTAAGAATTTAAAAAAAGTATGAATATAGGTAAAATTTTTATCAGATTTTATACAGACATAGGTTGAGTGTGAGAGAATTCACCTGAGTTGGATAGTTATGAATATGCATGAGAATGTAATTCTGAGAAAACGTAAAAAATTATCCCTGAAAAGATAGAAACCCACACAGGCATGAGAAAAATGAGAGTCATTGAAAAATGTAATTTGTCTAAAAATAAAATCAGAATTTACCAGATTTACAGTACATATTTTAAGTCAGACTGAGAAAGAGGCCTGAGGCCTTCTTCCAAACCGTCCTAAAAAACTGACCCAAGTGCCAGGAGTTAATCATGATTGCCTTCCCGGAAAGATGTTAATTAAGCACCTGGATGCTCAACTAACTGCACCTGGCACCCATGCTCTATCAGCTGGAGGCCAGTGGATCATCTCATAAAGCATAAACTTGGCCCTTTCACATAAATAGAAATAGGAGATTAGATGAAGTAAATCAAAGGACAAAGAGACCATAGGACAAGTAAAAAGGGATTACACTTTTACATCTTGGGACCAGATGTTTTTCTATAAAATAGAAAGGGAACTAGAATTAAAAAGTCATATTAGAGGTCCGGGTATTAAGAGAATTTAGGAAAAGTACAAATATAGGTAAAATTTTTATGTGAGAGAATTAAACTGGGTTTTGATAGTTATGTTATTCATGAGAATGTAATTCTGAGAAGACCTTAAAAATTTTCCATGAATAGATAGAATCCCACACAGGCTATAGGAAAATGAGAGTCATTAAAAACTGTATTTTGTCTAAATGTAAAATCAAAATTTACCAGAATTACAATATATATTTTAATCAGATTAAGAAAGAGAGTGAATGTAAATAGAAAAGTGTAGTCAGAAGTACAACATGAGGCAAATTCTGTCTGTAGCATGGCAAAGCTCTTGAAATGTTCACGTGAACTGTGGCCTTCTTCCAAACCTTCCTAAAACACTGACCCAGGTACCACGAGTTACTCATGATTTCCTTCCCGGAAAGATTTTTATTAAGCACCAGGATGCTCAATTAGCTGCACCCGGCGCATATACTCTATCAGCTGGAGGCCAATGAATCATCTCATAAAGCATAACATTGGCCTTTTTACATAATGAGAAATAGCAGATTAGATGAAGTAAACCAAAGAACAAAGAGACCATAGGACATGTAAAAAGGGATTACACTTTTACTTCTTGGGACCAGATGTATTTCTATAAAATAGTAAGGGAACTAGAATTAAAAAGTCATGTTAGAGGTCCAGGTAATAAGAGAATTTAAAAATGTACGAATATAGGTAAAATATTTATCAAATTTTATACAGAAATATGTTGAGTGTGAGAGAATTCAACTGAGTTTTGATAGCTATGAATATTCATGAGAATGTAATTTTGGGAATACCTTAAAAATTATCCATGAATAGAATCCCACACAGGCTTGGGTAAAGTGAGAGTCATTGAAAAATGTATTTTATCTGAAAGTAAAATCAGAATTTACCAGATTTACAGTATATATTTTAGTGAGATTGAGAAAGAGAGTGAATGTAAATAGATAAGTTGAGTCAGAAGTAAAACATAAGGCAAATTCTGTCTAGAGCATGGCAAAGCTTTTGAAAGGTTCACGTGACCTGAGGCCTTCTTCCAAACCTTCCTAAAACACTGACCCAGGCTCCAGGAGTTACTCATGATTGCCATCCTGGAAAGATGTTAATGAAGCACCTGGATGCTAAATTAGCTGCACCTGGCCCCTATGCTCTATCAGCTGGAGGTCAATGGATCATCTAATAAAGAATAAACTAAGCCCTTTCACATAAGGAGAAATAGTAAATTATATGAAGTAAACCAAAGATCAAAGAAATCATAGGACATGTTAAAAGGGATTACAATTTTACTTCTTGGGACCAGAAGTATTTCTATAAAATAGAAAGGGAACTAGAATTAAGAATTCATATTAGAGGTCCAGGTATTAGGAGAATTTAGGAAAAGTACGAATATAGGTAAAATTTTTATCAGATTTTATACAGAAATTGGTTGAGTGTGAGAGAAATCAACTGAGTTTTGATAGTTATCAATATTCATGAGAATGTAATTCTGAGAATACCTTAAAAATTATCCATGAATAGATAGAATCTGACACAGCCTTGAGTAAAATGAGAGACATTGAAAACTGTATTTTGTCTAAAAGTAAAATCAGAATTTACCAGATTTACAGTACATATTTTATTCAGATTGAGAAATAGAATGAATGTAAATAGATTAGTTGAGTCAGAAGTAAAACATAAGGCAAATTCTGTCTAGAGCATGGCAAACCTCTTGAAATGTTCACGTGACCTGAGGCCTTCTTCCAAAACTTCCTAAAAAACTAACCCAGGTGCCACGAGTTACTCATGATTGCCTTCCCGGAGAGATGTTAATTAAGCATCTGGATGCTCAATTACCTGCACCTGGAGCTTATGCTCGATCAGCTGGAGGCATATGGATCATCTCATAAAGCATAAACGAGGCACTTTCACATAATGAGAAATAGGAGATTAGATGAAGTAAATCAAAGAACAAAGAGACCTTAGGACATTTATAAAGGGATTACACATTTACTTCTTGGGACCTGATGTATTTCTATAAAATAGAAAGAGAACTAGAATTAAAATTCATATTAGAGGTCCGGTTATTAAGAGAATTTAGGAGAAGTAAGAATATAGGTAAAATTTTTATCAGATTTTATACAAAATAAAATGAGTGTGAGAGAATTCAACTGAATTTAGGAGAAGTAAGAATATAGGTAAAATTTTTATCAGATTTTATACAAAATAAAATGAGTGTGAGAGAATTCAACTGAATTTAGGAGAAGTAAGAATATAGGTAAAATTTTTATCAGATTTTATACAAAATAAAATGAGTGTGAGAGAATTCAACTGAGTTTTGACAGTTATGAATATTCATGAGAATGTAATTCTGAGAATACGTTAAAAATTACCCATGAATAGATATGATCCCACACAGGCTTGAGTAAAATGAGAGTCATTGAGAAATGTATTTTATCTAAAAGTAAAATCATAATTTACCAGATTTAGAGTATATATTCTAATGAGATTGAGAAAGACAGTGAATGTAAAAGATAAGTTTAGTCTGAAGTAAAACATAAGGCAAATTCTATCTGAAGCATGGCAAAGCTCTTGAAATGTTCACGTAACGTGAGGCCTTCTTCCAAACCTTCCTAAATACTGACCCAGGTGCCACGAGTTACTCATGATTGCCTTCCTGGAAAGATGTTAATTAAAACCTGGATGCTCACATAGCTGTGTCTGGCTCCTATGCTGTATTAGCTGGAGGCCAGTGGATCATCTCATAAAGCATAAACTAGGCCCTTTCACATAAGGAGAAATAGGAGATTAGATGAAATAAACCAAAGAACAAAGAGATCATAGGACATGTATAAAGGGATTACATTTTTACTTCTTGTGACCAGATGTATTTCTATAAAATAGAAAGGGAACTAGAATTAAAAAGTCATATTAGAGGTCTGGGTATTAAAAGAATTTAGGAAAAGTACGAATATAGGTAAAATTTTTATCAGACTTTATACAGAAATTGGTTCAGTGTGAGAGAATTCAACTGAGTTTTGATACTTATGAATATTCATGAGAATGTAATTCTGAGAATCCCTTAAAAATTATCCATGAATAGATAGAATCCCACAAGGCTTGAGTAAAATGAGAGTCATTGAAAAATGTATTTTGTCTAAAAGCAAAATCAGAATTTACCAGATTTATGGTATATATTTTAATCAGAATGAGAACAAGAGTGAATGTAAATAGATAAGTTGAGACAGAAGTAAAACATAAGCCCAATTTTTCTTTAGCATCGCAAAGCTCTTGAAATGTTCACGTGACCTGAGGCCTTCTTTCAAAACGTCCTAAAAAACTGACCCAGGTGCCATGATTTACTCATGATTGCCTTCCCAAAAAGATGTTAATTAAGCACCTGGATGCTCAATTAGGTGAACCTCGCTCCTATACTCTATCAGCTGGAGGTCAGTGGATCATCTCATAAAGCATAAACTAGGCCCTTTAATATAAGGAGAAATAGGAGTTTAGATGAAGTAAACCAAACAACAAAGAGATCTTAGGACATGTAAAAAGGGATTACACTTCTACTTCTTGGGAGCAGATGTATTTCTATAAAATAGAAAGGGAACTAGAATTAAAAAGTCATATTACAGGTTCGGGTATTAAGAGAATTTAGGAAAAGTACAAATATGGGTAAAATTTTTATCAGATTTTATACAGAAATTGGTTGAGTGTGAGAGAATTCAACTGAGTTTTGATAGTTATGAATATTCATGAGAATGTAATTCTGAGAATTCCTTACAAATTATCCATGAATAGATAGAATTCCACACAAGCTTGAGTAAAATGTGAGTCTTTGAAAAATGTATTTCGTCTAAAAGTAAAATCAGAATTTACCAGATTTAAAGTATATAATTTAATCAGATTGAGAAAGAGATTGAATGTAAATAGATAAGGCAAATTCTGTCTGTAGCATGGCAAAGCTCTTGAAATGTTCACGAGACCTGAGGCACTCTTCCAAACCTTCCTAAAAAACTGACCCAGGTGCCAGGAGTTACTCTTGATTGCCTTCCCTGAAAGATGTTAATTAAGCACCTAGATGCTCAGTTAGCTGCACCAGGCACCTATGCTCTATCAGCTGGAGGCCAATGGATCATCTCATAAAGCATAAACTTGCCTTTCACATAAACAGAAAAAGGAGATTAGATGAAGTAAACAAAAGAACAAAGAGACCATAGGATATGTAAAAAGGGATTACACTTTTACTTGTTGGGAGCAGATGTACTACTATAAAACAGAAAGGGAAATAGAATTTAAAAGTCATATTAGAGGTCCGGTTATTAAAAATTATCCATGAATAAATAGAATCCCACACAGGCTTGAGTAAAATAAGAGTGATTGAAAAATGTATTTTGTCTAAAAGTAAAATCAGAATTTACCAGATTTACAGTATGTATTTTAA
>PVHX01033944.1:0-12759 GCA_004024805.1 Geosciurus inauris | reverse complement strand
TTTCCCCACAACCTCGCCAACACTTATTGTTGTTTGTATTCTTGATAATTGCCATTCTGACTGGCGTGAGATGGAATCTTAGGGTAGTTTTGATTTGCATTTCTCTGATTGCTAGAGATGTTGAACATTTTTTCATATGTCTGTTGATGGATTGTATATCTTCTTCTGTGAAGTTTGTGTTCAGCTCTTTGGCCCATTTGTTGATTGGGTTGTTAAGTTTGGTGTTAAGTTTTTTGAGTTCTTTATATATCCTGGAGATTAGTGCTCTGTCGGATGTGTGTGTGGCAAAGATTTGTTCCCAGCATGTCGGCTCTCTGTTCACTTCATTGATAGTTTCTTTTGCTGAGAAGAAGCTTTTTAGTTTGAATCCATCCCATTTGTTGATTCTTGATTTTACTTCTTGTGCTAGAGGAGTCTTGTTAAGGAAGTATGGTCCTAATCCAACATGATGAAGATTTGGGCCTATTTTTTCTTCTATTAGGCATTGGGTCTCTGGTCTGATTCCCAAGTCCTTGATCCACTTTGAGTTGAATTTTGTGCATGGTGAGAGAGAGGGGTTTAGTTTCATTTTGCTGCATATGGATTTCCAGTTTTCCCAGCATTATTTGTTGAAGAGGCTGTCTTTTCTCCAGTGTACGTGTTTGGCTCCTTTATCTAGTATAAAGTAACTGTATGTAAGTGGGTTCATCTCTGTGTCTTCTATTCTATACCATTGGTCTACATGTCTATTTTGGTGCCAGTACCATGCCGTTTTTGTTGCTATAGCTTTGTAGTATAATCTGAGGTCAGGTATTGTGATGCCTCCTGCTTCACTCTTCTTGCTAAGGATTGCTTTGGCTATTCTGGGTCTCTTATTCTTCCAAGTGAATTTCATGATTGTCTTTTCTATTTCCATAAGGAATGATGTTGGGATTTTAATTGAGATTGCATTGAATCTATATATCGCTTTGGGAAGTATGGCCATTTTGACAATATTGATTCTGCCTATCCAGGAGCATGGGAGATTATTCCATTTTCTAAGGTCTTCTTCAATTTCTTTCTTCAGTGTCTTGTAGTTTGCATTGTTAGAGGTCTTTTACCTCTTTTGTTAAATGGATTCCCAAGTATTTTATTTTTTTTGAGACTATTGTGAATGGGATATTTGCCTAATTTCTCTTTGAGAGGGTTTATCACTGATGTATAAAAATGCAATTGATTTGTGGGTATTGATTTTATATCCTGCTACTTTGCTGAATTCATTTATTCTAAAAGTTTTCTGGTAGAATTTTTTGGATCCTCTAAGTATAGAATCATGTCGTCCACAAATAATGATAGTTTGAGTTCTTCTTTTCCGATTCATATTCCTTTAATTTCTTTCATCTGTCTAATTGCTCTGGCTAGTGTTTCAAGGACTATGTTGAATAGCAGTGGTGAGATAAGGCATCCCTGTCTAGTTCCCGTTTTCAGAGGGAATGATTCCAATTTTTCTCCATTTAGGATGATGTTGGCCTTGGGTTTAGCATAGATAGCTTTTACAAAGTTGAGGTATGTTCCTTCTATCCCAAGTTTTTCTAGTGTTTTGAGCATAAAAGGGTGTTGTATTTTGTCAAATGCCTTCTCTGCATCGATTGATAAAATCATGATTCTTATCTTTAAGTCTATTGATATAATGTATTACATTGATTGATTTCCATATGTTGAACCAACTTTGCATCCCTGGGATGCAAAGTGGATAACTTAGTAACTTTAAGTACATTCACATGGTTGTACCACCATTATCCACCATCCATTCTCTAGAACTTTATCATCTTCCAAACTGAAACTAAATACCCATTAGATAATAATGCCCCATTTCATTTATCTCTGCCCCCAGCATCTGACAACTACTATTCTGTTTTGTCTTATGAATGTGACTATTTTAGGTATCTCATATAAATGAAGCCATAAAATATTTGACCTTCATTGTCTGGATTACTTAACCTAGTATAAAGAGTTCAGGCTTCATCCATGAAGTGTATGGCCAGTAGTGTTCTAGACTTCTACTTTTTATTGATCTGGTTTATTGTCTGATTGTTCTGTCCATTATTGAAAATGGGATATTGAAGTCTCCTAATATTATTAAAGAGCTGTTATTTCTCCTTCTTAATCCTACCAATATTTGATTGTATATTTTTGATCTCAGATGTCCCCTGCATATATTTTATAATCGTTATGTCTTTTTATTGACATGGCCCTCTTACTTCATTAATAAATGTCCCTCTTTGTCCTGTGTTTGACTTTTAATCTGTTCTGTGTTGTTGTAACTAACCCTGTTTTCTTTGGATTATTCTTTGTATGGAATGTCTTTTGCATCCTTTCACTTTTGACCTATGTTTTTTCTTTGACCTAAAGTGAGTCTCTTATACATAGCATGTAGATGGATCTTATTGTATTCATTCTATCAGCTTATATCTTTTGGGAAATTGAAAACATTTATATTTAAAGTAAATACTGATAGGGGAAAACTTACTTTTGTTGGTAAGCTTTCTATTCTATCTTGCAGCATGTTTTTCTCTCATTTCCTCTATTATTGCCTTTATGTTTAGTTGATATTTGTTGTGAAATGTTTTTAATCCCATCTCATTTCCATTTTTATATATTTTATAGATACTTTCCTTGAGGTTACCATAGAGATGACATATAATATCCTAAAGTTATTACGCTCTGCTTAAAATTCATACCAACTTAATTTCAATTGTATGAAAAAAACTATTTTCAGTTCCATCCCCTTCAGTTTGTTATTGATGGCACAATTTTAAAATTTTATGTATTCTGTACCCATTAGCATCGATTTATAGGTATTTTTTGCAATTATCTTCTAAATCTTATAGAATATTATAAAATTGGAATTATAAACTAAAATTATAATATTTATTTTATGTTTGTTCATATGTTCATTTTTATCCTGACCTTTATATTTTATTGTTAGTTGAAGCTTTGAGCCCAAGATTCTAAGTAGAAAAGTCTATTGAACTAGACCAGACCATTTAGCTAGTTTATTCCTAAATAGTTTTATATCACAGTAGGCTATTTCATCTCTTCTTCATATCAGCATCCTTTTTCTTTTTTGCAAGCATTCCACCTTAGCCAGAACTATTTAAAAATTTTATCAAAGACTCATCCAACAACCTCTCAGACAGTTCCAGAAGAATTGTTAGTAGCAAGTTAGCAAGAGGATGCATAAATCGTTGTGTTTAAGGCTTCCTGCTTTGTTAAGTAGAAGAATACAGGGGATTGGGCTTATCCTGATCTTTTCCCATATGGTATGTGGTTTGGACCTTGTTTTTACTTAAAAGTGAAGACCTAAGAGAAACTGATCCCCTCCTTTCAACATTTTTTTCCTACCTTTCTCTCTCTCTCTCTCTCTTTTTTGCTTTTAGTCCCCTGTTGAGGTCTGAGACACTGTCTACTCCAAAAAGCATTCTCTAGGGCTGGGATTGTGGCTCAGTGGAAGAGCGCTTGCCTCGCATGTGGGAGGCACTGAATTTAATCCTTAGCACCACATATAAATAAACAAACAAACAAATAAATGTCAATCAACAAGTAAAAAATATTTTAAAAAAAGAGCAGTATTGTCTGGTTGTTCTCAAACTTTTTGTTGACTTTTAACTTATAGTGACTCTATTAGTAGACATTGTCTAGAGTCCTAAACTTTATTCCTCTAGGTGTGCTTCTCTTGGATAAATCAAAATGTGTTTAGTCTTTTTTTAAAAAATATTTTTATTTTTTATATCTTTATTTTATTTATTTATTTATATGTGGTGCTGAGGATCGAACCCAGTGCCTCTCACATGCTAGATGAGTGCTCTACCACTGAGCCACAACCCCAGTCCCTGAAAGTGTGTTTAGTCTTGAGGTACAGGAATGCCTGGTATTTCGTTTAAGCAAGAGAAGGAAAGAAAGCCATTTGATATGTTCTCTTGCTTTTCAGGTATGATTTGATTTTAGAGGTAAGGCTTAAATTCTTTTATTATTTCTCAGAAGTCTGCCTGCCTATATATTTCTCAAGTTTTTCAGTCTGTGATAAAGAGCAAACATGTATGTGATTTCCTTTTGTCAACATAAGAATTTAAATTGATTTTTTTTCCAGCATAATTTACTTTTCTTTTTTCTTGGTAAGTATGCTATAATCTAGGATATTATAGGGTACCAGAAAAAAAGGAAGATATTGTTCTCTGAGGGGAGAAAAGGGAAATTTATCTTGTTTTGGATTTGCTCTGTTGGTGTGTGATTAGAGAGAATATTTATCCTTGATATAGGGAATAGGTGTAGCATAGCAGAAATAAAAATAGCTGATCTAATATAATCATAGGCCCAAAATACCAATGATTTAGAAAGATGAAATCTGAGAATTTATTTGGATTTTATTTTGTAAGCTCTTGAGTAACATTAAATGAATATGATTATTATATAAAATCCTGAAACTCTTCAAGTGTCAGGAACCTTTAAAGTTTGAACTAAATAAGTTTTAAGGTAAGGAAAAAGAAGCTTGTTTTTTGGTAGGTAGTACTTTGGCACTTAGCATATTTTATATACATATATATTTATTTATTTATATTTTATATATATATATAAAATATATATATACATATATATACACATACATACATATATATATGTGTGTATATATATATATATACACACATACATACATATATACACATACATACATATATATATGTGTGTATATATATATATATATACACACACACACATACATACATACATATATTTGTATGTGTGTGTGTGGTGCTGAGGCTTGAACCAAGTGCCTCACAGGTGCTAGGCAAGTGCTCCACCATTGAGCCACAACCCCAGCCCCACAGCTAGCATCTTGGGATTGTACACATTGAATATTTTAAGAAAGTAAAGAGTTGAGATGCATCAATTTGATTGATCCATAAGGTGTAACTAAGTTTAACTAGGATGTCTGGAATTGATTATAAATATATAGGCTATTGAAAGTCAAAGAAGTCTTATAATATTTTAAAGGAACTCAGGTATATATTTTAGAAAGAAAACTTAGCAGTCACTGTGCATAATTCAGAAAAGTTTTAGAGAAAAATACAGGGAGAAAAATGGTGTGTGAAAACTCTCTTTGAGGTCTGTCTCTTTTTAAATTCTATATCTTGTACCTGTAAGCAAAGGACCCTGCCTAGCAATTAAAAGCATAGCAAGATATTCAACTCTGGTTTTGAGTTGTGGTTTTATATATCTAATCTTATGGACAAGCTATTTGAACTTGCTAAGCCTTAGTGTCTTGATAGGAACCATATGGGAACTTATAAGCAATAGGGAACAGAAATAGTGTACCTCATAAATTGAGGACTACTTATTATAATATATGCAAAATACTTCCTTAAATACCTGTCACATAATAAAGACTTGATAAATAGAAATTGTCATCTATAGTTGGCAAATAGTAGAGAAGCAATAAATGAAATAATGTTAGGAAATAAGTTATCCCATCTAATGAGACCAGTTAATAAGCTAAGGTAGAAATTAGTGATGTTTAGTGCTTAAAATCACATTTCAGTATATTTGTGTAATTTGAGGAATGTAGTCTTCTTTTTAATTAGTGTACTTAAATCAGAATGAAAGGTCCTCTGTAATCACTGTTACCTTTTTTAAACAGATTCAAGATTTTTGGGGTGTTACCTCTTATTTCTTTACGAATCTCTGATAAAAAACTTCAAGGGATTATGGAATTGGTGGAAAGCATTCCAAAACCTGCATTTACAACTAATGTGTCTCCCCCTGTCAAATCAATTCAGGTAATGTTGTTTTCAGAATTAATAAAAGATTGAATTAAAAAGAAAGCTCACTAATAGTGTTTGAAACTACCATAGAAATTTCAGATAAAACAATATGCATTTCATTTGGAACAGACATTTTAATCGAGAAATGGATGAAATGGTAAAAAGTACAAATACTTAAGAAAGTTATAAAATACAATATATCTGCCCTCCAATCCTTCTCCCTAATGGTAATACTGTTAATCTCTGTTTGTCTAGTTTTTCAGAAAGTTCATGGCATATATTAGTGTGCATGTACACACAAACACACATGCTTGTACAATTTTATATTCATATAATTTAAATAAATGTAATCATTATTGTTAGCATTATTATCATATATTTTACATACTTTAAGGAGACATTTTCATGTTAGCACATATAGATCTGATTTTTTTTCATGGTCATATAATATTGAATTATGTGGATCTTTTGCCTAAGATTCAATTTTGGTGGATAATCATTCGTATTGATGTGAGTATTTGCAATTTTGGAAAGTACTGCCTTGAACTTCCTTGTATATATATATTTGGTCATACTTTCACCCATAGTATGAATTCCTCCTATGAGTGGATTTTTAGTAAAATAATGTATGAATTTTACATTTTGATGAATTTTGCCAAATTTCCTTTCTAAATTGATTATTAATTTATGATACTGTTAACAGTGAATGATGAATGTCTTTTTCTTTGCTTGCATTAATCTTGAGTATCAGCAATTATTAACATTTTTTTCCTAAGTGAAAAAATGTTCTCTTGTTTTGATTTGCATTTCCTTATAAGTAAGATAAAACATATTTCCTCAGTTTAACTGACTGAATTTCTTTCTGGAGACACTGTCTCATATTTGTTGTACTTTTTTTGATTGGACTGTGGCTTATCATTTGAAAATTACTTTTCCATTTTGTTGTTTTTTGTCACATATATGCATTTTTTTAAACCATGTAAAACATACCTATTTTTCCATCTTTCTGTCCTTCTGTCAATATCAGTGCAAGGAATTGAACCCAGGGCCTTGTGCATGCTGCACAAGTGCTATATCACTGAGCCACATCCCCAGCCTTCCTTTTTTAAAAAAATATGGTCAAAATTAGTAGGTTTTTTCCCCTTTTTGATTCCTGGATTTTGTATTACATAAGTTTTCTCATTCCAAGATAATTTTAGGAAAAAATATCCAATCATATTTTTCTTTGATAATTTCTCCAGAGGGCGGGCATATGTCTGGACAAATGGGGCTATCTCCTTCTGAGTATCAGTGAGTGAGTCTGCTGTAATCAAGGCCAATGAGACAAGGCTGTGTTTAGACTTTCCTTATTTAATATGATAAAATAGGGTTTATTTCTTTTAGTCATTCTTTACCAGATTGAGAAATTGCTCTTCCTAGTTAGGTGAGCATTTATTTGGATAGATATTGCAATGCCTTTTCTTCATCTGTTGAGATGATCATATAGTTTGCTTCTTTGGTCTGTTAATATAACAAATTACATTGATTATTTTTAAGATATTAAACTAGATTTGCATTCTCAATATAAATCTTATCTTTTCATAATGTAATATTCATTCTATGTATTTGGCAGTTTATTTATGAGTACAGGTTGAGTGAATGATCTGAGATATTTCAGATATTGGAGCTTTTTGGATTTTGGAATATTCTTTTACAGACTTTTCCAGTTGAGCATACATAATCTAAATATCCCAAATCGAAAATGCTCCAAAATCTGAAACTTTGAGCATCTTGTCAGCCTGCACTGAATTTTGCATTTCAGACCATTTTCAGATTTAGGATTTTCAGAGTAGGGATGCTCAACTATATGTCTTAATCTCTTATCGCATATGCTTGAGACCATGAATATTTTGAATTTCAGGTTTTTTTGCATTTTGGAATATCTGCATGGACATAATAAGATATCTTGGGGACAGCACCCAAGTCTAAACATGAAAATCATTTATGTTTTATATACTCCATTTACACACACAGGCTGAAAGTAATTTCATACAGTATTTTTAGTGTGCCTTGAAATTTGACTGTCACATCATCTGAGGTCAGCTGTGGAATTTTCCAGTAGTGATATCATATCTGCAGTCAAAATTATTTAGATTTTGAAGCATTTTAGATTTCACATTTTCAGATTAGGAATGTTCAACCTGTATGTTGTAGAGCATTTTTATAGTTATGTTCACAAGGAATATTTGTTCACAAGAAATATTGGTTTATACTTTTACTTGTAACACCTGATATGATATCAGAGTAATGCTATTCTCATAAAAAGGGATAGGAAAGGTTTCTTCCTCCTATCTTTTTTGGGAGAGTTTGTTTAGAATTGAATGGTTCATAGAATTTGCCAGGAGATTTTCTTTCTTGCAATATTTTTAAAACTATTTAATTTATATAGGACTGTTTAAGGCATTAGTTTTTTTCTTGTATGAACTTTAGAAGATTTTGTCTATTTCATTCAAGTTGTTGAGTATATGAACACAATGTTGTTGCTCATATTTTCTTACTCTGTCTTTGATGACTGTGATATCTATAGTGTTAGTTCATTTTTCATTTATCTTGGAATTTATAGCTTCTTTTTGTTTTCTATCAATTCAGTAAGTGGTTTGTCAGTTTTGTTTAATCTTTTTAAAGGCCCAGTTTTGGTTCTTTGTTTTTGTTTTGTTACTCTAAGTTTCATTGATTTCTGATCTTTCATGTTAAAAAGCATTCTTAGTTATCTTAGACAACAGATAACTGCCTGGATTTTGTCTTTTAGCTGTAGATTCCTGACCTCTCCACTATAATGTGGTGTATCTTGGAAAATATTTTATTTGTACTTGAGAAGAAAGTATATATTACTGTTGTTGCTGGTTGAAGGTTTTTGTAGATGTCAATTAGTACAATTTAAAGGGATAGTGTTTAGGCCTGTGAACTGTTTAGGAATTTGTCATTTACTGAGAATATTGAAGTCTCTATTTGTAATTATGGATTTGTCTATTTTTTATTCATTTCTGCAGGTTTTAGTGTATTTTGTGGGTGAATATAAGTTTGAGATTGTCTTCCTAATGATGTAATGCCTCTCTTTCCCTAGTGATATTCTTAGATTTGATATCTGCTTTTCAGTTATTATTTGCATTTTCTTTCCTTTTTTTTTAAAGGAAAGGAAATAAATACTATTTTATTTTATTCTTTTGTTATTTATAAGTAATAAAATATTTTATTACTTGATTTTTTGCAGTTGAAAAGAAATTAACATCCAAATCATCTGTGCATGAATTTTCTTTCTTGCAATATTTGAAATTAGCATTACTCAACCATATAAAGAAATCAAGTATTGGTAAACACTCGAAGATAAACTCCAGAAGTTGTGTGTGTATGTGTGTATATAAATGACATTTACATATATATGTGTATATACACATATTTATATATATATATATGACTGAAATTACTGGGTCCTGTTTTTACCTGTGTTATTTTACAATGAGGCTAGACTACCTGCTTGGTGCTCCACAAATATTTGAAGTCAGATTTGTAAGAAAATATGTTTTATTCAAAGCCACATTTGCAGGAATATACAAGAAACTTCTAGTTTCAAAAATTTCATCTTTGAAAAAAATAAAAAAAAAAAATAAAAAATAAAAAAAATTTCATCTTTGAGAGCCTTTGGGATGAGGAAAGCTTTTAAAAGAGAAGAGACAGCAAAATGGGACAAAAGGCAGGAAATACACGTATGCAGATTTAATTAGCCTGTGCTAGACAGGCTAGGGCAGGGGACAGTATTCATTCTTAGCTTCCTTGGCCACTGTGAGGCTGAGTTGGGTAGCCCTTCAACCTTTATTCTCAGCATGAAGAGGTTGTCCTTAAGTTTAGAGGGGCCCTCCAACATCAGTCTGTTTCAGTATGATAATTCTGTGTATAAACTTTGGAGGAGTCAAGAAGTTGTTTTCTTACAGCCGCTGTGTATTTTTATATTCCCTCAGTTATTCCAGCAGTTTTACACTTCAACATATTCTCAGACATTCCAGCAATATTCAGGGCTTCCAGTTTTCTTAACATTGTCACCAACACTTGTTTGTTATTCTGATTATGACCATTTTTAGTTTAGTGAGCTGATAACTAATTGTGGCTCTGAATTGCATTCTTCTAATTACTAATGATGTTGAGATTCTTTTTGTTTCTTAGCTACTAATTTATTTTATGTTCTTTGGGGAAGTATTTGTTCAACTGTTATTTATTTTTGAATTGGGTTGATTTGTTGTTGAGTTCTTTATATATGATTGATGGACTCTTGCCAAATATCTGATTTGCTAACATTTTCACCATTTTGTAGGTTTTCCTATTTGAGGAACAAAAGAAAATTTTTCTTTTGTTGTTCGTGCATGTGGTGTCATCTATGAAAATTCACTGTCAAATCCAAGATTGTGACAATTTGTCTGTACTTCAGTTTTATGCATTTAACTCTTATGTTGTTGATTCATTTTGAGTTAGTATTTGTGTGTAGTGGGAAATAGGATTCCAACTTTACTCTTTCATACTGAAATCTAGTTGTCTTGGGGCCATTATTTGAAGAAACTGTTATTTTCTTCTTTGAATAGACCTGGCATTGCTGCTAAACATCAATGTACCATAGTTTTATAGATTTATTTTTGGGCTTAAGGGTATTAGTTTGGTAGTGGAGTGCTTGCCTAGCATATGTGGTGAGATCCTAGATTTGATCCCTAGCATAGGGAGGGAAAAACATTTATTTTTGGACAGCCAGTTCTGTTCCATTTATCAGTTTATATTATCTTTAATGTCAGCACCTCATCATTCTGATTACTGTAGCTTTAACTTTTTTTTCCCTTTTGGCGTGGTGGTAGACATTAAATTTGAACCTTCCACATGCTTTACCACTGAGTTATATCCTAAGCATGTGCTGTACCACCAAGTTATGTCCCCAGATCTGTAATAAATTTGATATTGATATTTGTAAGTCATTCAGATTTGTTCTTTATCCAGTTTGGGGGAGGTTATTTAGGTCCCTTGCAATTTTATGATTTTGAGGATTGATTTTTTTATTTCTATGAAAAATGGCATTATAATTATTAAAAAGATTGTATTGAATCTGAAGATCACTGTGAATAATGTTGCTATGTTAGAAATATTAAGATTTCAATCTATGAATGCAGATTGCCCTTACCATTTTACTCAGACCTTTGCTTTCTTTGGGCAATGTATGGTTGTTTTGGATTTACAAGTTTTTCACTTCCTTGGTTATATTCCTAGATATTTTACTCTTTTGCTATTATAAATGGAATTATTTTCTTAATATTCACGTTGAGTTGTACGTTACTAATGTATCACAACACAACTGATTTTGTACATTGATCTTGTACCCTTTTAAAAAACTTTCAACTTTGTTGAGTTCTTTATCTCTAATAGTTTGTGTGTAATTCTCTCGGGTTTTTGATGCGTAGAATTATCACCTCTGCAAATAAGTGGTAGTTTTACTTCTATCTTGTAAATTTGAATTGCCTTCATTTTTTTTTCTTTGCATAATTGCTCTGTCTAGAACTTGAGAACAGTGTTGAATAGCATTGAGGAAAAGGAGCACCCTTATCTTTTGTCTCAGCTTAGGGGCAAAGCTTTGTCTTTTATCCAAGTATGATACCTGTGATGTTTTCACAAATGCCTTTTATCATGTTGAGAAAATTCTCCTCTACTCCTACTTTTCTGCACGTGTCTTTAATCATAAAGTGTGGTGAATTTCTAAACTCCAAATTTTCTCTCAATTGGGGTAATCATTTTTCTTTCCTATTAATGTTATTTTTATAATAATTCCTTCTTAATATTGAATTTTTTTTCCCTAGGATAAATTCCTCTCAGTAATGCTATGTAGTCCTTGTAACAGGCTGTCAGATTCAATTACTTACATTTTTGTGAAGACTTTTCTATATTTATAACATATAGTGTATGGTTTTCTTGTCTGGATTTGCTGTCAGGCCTTGTAAAATAAGTTTGTACCCTATTAGGGGAAGAGTTTAAGGAGGAAGCTTTTAATTCTTTTTTTTTTTCCTGGTACTGGAGATCGAACTCAGGGACACTCAACCACTTCGCCACATTCCCAGCCCTGTTTTGTGTTTTATGTAGAGACAGAGTCTCACTGAGTTGCTCAGTACCTTGCCATTGCTGAGGCTGGCTTTGAACTTGAGATTCTCCTGGCTCAGCCTCCCAAAGTACTGGGATTACAGGCTTGTGCCACTGCACCTGGCTGCTTTTAATTCTTTATTAGGAATTTATTCATTTTATCCACACTATTCAATGTCCTGGCTTATATTTTTTTATAGTATACTTTTTGCAGTAATTTCATTTTGGGAAATTTGATAGGAATGACATCAATTTTATATCTGATTTCAAATATTCACATTTTTTCTTTTTTCATAGCCTAACCAAAGATTTATCAGTTTTTTTCTTGATTTATTAAAAAAAACCCCAAACTCAATTATGTTCTTTGTTGTTGTTGTTGTTGTTGTTGTTTTCATATAACATTTTTAATAATTTTGTGTATAAAACAAACTTTTATAGTGTGGAATTCTCAAAACACAACATCTGTTGGTGCTTAAAGAGTTTCAGATTGGGGAGCATTTTGATTTTCTTTCTTTTTTTTAAATTTAATTATTTTATTTAAATGCGTTTCAAGTCATAGTACATATACAGAGCTCAATTTTTCCATTTCTCTGGTTGCAAACCAGATAAAGTCATACCATTTGTGTCTTCATACATGCACCAAAGGTAGTGATGACAATCTCAATCAACCATCATTACTATACCCATTCCCCTTTCCTTCTCCCCACCTCCCCCCTGCCGTATCCAGAGTTCCTCCATTTCTCCTATGTTCCCCATTCCCACCCCCCTTATGTATCTTCATGCACTAATCAGAGAGAATATTCGGCATTTGATTTTTTGGGATTGGCTTACTTCACTAAGC
>PVHX01033943.1:0-12709 GCA_004024805.1 Geosciurus inauris | reverse complement strand
AAAAAATAGAGTTAGGTGGGTGCGGTGGCACAAACCTGTAATCCCAGCACTTAGGGAGGCTGAGACAAGAGAATCGCGAGTTCAAAGCCAGCCTCAGCAATGGTGAGGTGCTAAGCAACTCAGTGAGACCCTGTGTCTACATAAAACACAAAAATAGGGCTGGGGATGTGGCTCAGTGGTCGAGTGCCCCTGAGTTCAATCTCTAGTACCAAAAAAAAAAAAATAGAGTTAGTGCTCACTACAGCAGCACATACACTAAAATTGGAATGATACAGAGATTAGCCTGGCCTCTTCTCAAGAATAACAGCAAATTTATGAAGTGTTCCATATTTTTAAATAAATAAATAAAATAGGAGCCAGGCATAGTGGCACATGCCCATAATCCCAGCAACTGAGGAGGCTGAGGTAGTAGGATTGCAAGGTAAAGGCCAGCCTCAACAACTTAGCAAGTCCCTAAGCAATTTAGCAAGACCAAAAAAAAAGGAGGGGGTAATAATAAGGTATACATTAGAGGATTGTCTTGAGGATTAACTGGTAACTCTATCATTGTTATTTTACCCAAACTTTTAAATTAAAATATTCACTGTCATAGGTAGAATATAAAGAAAGGAACATTTTAATTTATTGCTGTGGTAATAAGTAAATTGATTCAATCTTCTTATAAGGAATTTGGCAATGTACCAAATACCTTATCAAATACCTTAGAAATGTATCCCCTCTCTCTCTCTCTTTGGCGCTGGGGATTGAACCCAGGGTTGCTTTAACCACCAAGCTATCATCCCCAGTCCTTTTTTTTTTTTGGTACTGGGGATTGAACTCAGGGGCACTCGACCACTGAGCCACATCCCCTCCCCTGTTTTGTGTTTTATGTAGAGACAGGGTCTCACTGAGTTGCTTAGCACCTTGCCATTGCTGAGGCTGGCTTTGAACTGGCGATTCTCCTGTCTCAGCCTCCCTAAATGCTGGGATTACAGGTTTGCTTATTTGTTTTTTATTTTTAGACAGGGTCTTGCTAGATTGCTGAAGCTGGCCTAGAATTTGTGATTCTCCTGTCTCAGCCTCTGGAGTAGCTGGGATTACGGGTGTGTGCCACTAAGCCCAGTGAAATATATCTAGTATTTATTCTTTGACCCAGAATTCTAACTCTGGGAATTCTAAGGAAATGATTATATAGATTATATATATGTATTATATGGGGAGGTCCTGGGAGATTGGACCCAGGGGCACTCTACTATATCCCCAGCCCTTTTAATTTGTTTATTTTTGCATAGGTTGGCCTCAAATTTGTGATTCTCCTGCCTCAGCCTCCTAAGTAGCTGGGATTAAAGGCATATGCCACCATGCCTGGCCAAATTTATATTTCAATAAGCAAGATTTTTTTTAAAAGACAGTAAGCTAAAAGATGTCCATCATAACACTGGTGAAAATTCTGAAATGACCTAAGTGTCTCACAACAGAGAGACACATTTGATTGAACCAAATGAAACTGCTATTTTCATAAGTTTAAAAAAATGGCCAAAATATATGGTTCATATAATAAATACATAAATAATATATGAGATTATAGGTACAGAAGAATATGCCTGTAATCTCAGCTAGCTTGGGAGGCTGAAGCAGGAGTATCACAAGTTTACGGCCAAACTGGAAAACTTAGTTTATCCTGTCTCAAAGTAAAAAATAGAAAGGACTGCAGATGAAGTTCAATGGTAGAGCACCCCTGAGTTTAATCCCCAGTTATATATATACACACACACACACACACACACATTTTCAATCTAATAATCCTTTCCATACAGCAAAATAATTTTCTATTCCATAAAACAAAATGCAAGGTGGTTAAGTAATGTACAGAAAGATACTATTACCAAAATATACATTCACAATACATTATGTAAGAAAGTAGAAAACATAACTGAATGTACAGGATAATTCCAATATTATTCTTTTGTGGTTCTCTCTCTCTTTTTCCAGTACTGGGAATTGAACTCAGGGTCCTCTACCACTGACTACATTCCCAGCCTTTTTTATTTTTTATTTTGAGACAAGGTCTTGCTAAACTGCTAAAGCTGAACTTTTTTTTTTTTTTTTGGTACCAGGGATTGAACTCAGAGGCACTCAACCACTGAGCTACATCCCCAGGCCCATTTTGTGTTTTATGTAGAAACAGAGTCTGAGTTGCTTAGCATCTCACCGTTGCTGAGGCTGGCTTTGAACTTGCTATTCTCCTGTCTCAGCCTTCCTAAGTGCTGGGATTACAGGCTTGCGCCACCTCACCGGCTTGGCCTTGAACTTTTGATCCTCCTGCCTCAGCCTCCAGAGTCACTAGGAATATAAACATAGGCCACCAAGCCCAGCTTTTATTTTTTTGACACAGTGTCTCCCTGTGTTTGCTAAGATGGTCTTGAACCTATGATTCTCCTGTCTCAGCCTCTAGAGTAGCTGGAATCACAGGCGTGTGCCACCACCCTCATCTTTTGTTTTATAAATTTTATATATGCTTATAAAAAGGCTGGAAGGTAGTAACTCACTAGTGATAGGATTAGAGTTGACTTTTGTTTTCATTTTACCTGTCTTTTTCATCAATGAGTATATAGTACTTATATGATAGATAGGAAGTAAAGCAGGATGGGTAGCCATGGCATTTCATTTCATTTAATTTACTTTCACATAACTGAGAATTGAATCCAAGGCTTTATGTATGCCATAAGCAAGAGCTGTACCAGTGACTTCTCCAGTCCATTGGTATTTTAGAAAAAGCACAGAAGTATTTTTTTGGTACCAGGGATTGAACTCAGGGGCACTTGACCACTGAGCCACACCCTCAGTCCTCTTTTGTGCTTTATGTAGAGACAGGGTCTCACTGAGTTGTTCAGCGCCTTGCCATTGCTGAAGCTGGCTTTGAACTTTCAATTCTCCAGCACAGAAGTATTTTTTGATTAAGTGACAGGTTAAAAAAAACCATGGGGGGCTGGGGTTATGGCACAGTGGTAGTGTGCTCGCCTAGCACGCGTGAAACACTGGGTTCGATCCTCAGCACCACATAAAAATAAAATAAAGATATTCTGTCCACCTACAACTAAAAAAAATAAATATTTAAAAAAAAAAAAAAAACATGGGGACAGCGCTCCGTTTTCTACAAAGACCTGGGTTAGACTTTTACCTCTGCTACTTAACTTCTGAGTGTCAGGGTTCTTCACTAGAAAAGAACAGTAGCATATCTATCAAAAGATTATAATGAGTAATAAAAAGTAGAAAAAAATAAATATCAAAGATACCTATTGCCAAGTGCAGTGGCTCATGCATGTAATCCCAGCTCTTAGGATGCTGAGGTGGGAAGATTACAAGTTCAAGGCCACCCTGAGCAATTTAGCAAGACCCTGTTTCAAAATTTAATTATTATTATTATTATTTTTAGGGCTGGGAATGTAGCTTAGTGCATCCCTGGGTTCAATCCCCAGTACCATTAAAAAACAAACAAACAAACAAAAACCCTGCAAGAAATAAAGTGCCATAAAAACATAAAAATGGAAGTCATTCTTAGTCTTTTTCTGCCAAGGAGCAACAATTAATTTCAGAGAGGTCTAAGACTCTAAGAAACCAGTGTCCCCTGATACCACTCAGACTTGGGCCCTTTCAAAATATCTAAGTTTTAAATCCTATTTTTTGGAGGGTAGTACTGTGGATTGAATTCAGGGGCACTCAACCACTGAGCCACATCCCCAGCACTATTTTGTATTTCATTTAGAGACAGGGTCTCATTGAATTGCTTAGCACCTTGCTCATTGCTGAGGCTGGCTTTGAACTCACGATCCTCCTATCTCAGCCTCCTGAGCTGCTAGGATGACAGGCATGTACCACCATGCCTGGCTTAAGTTTTAAATTTTAAGGAGAGTAGCATCCTTACCCTTTGAGAGCCCATTCTTCTAACTGTGCTGGGTAGCATCCCTGAAGAGAATTCTTTAAGCAGTGTCCAGGTAACCCACTCTTCCCTGAAGTCCCCATCCACATCATTGGGGGTCATCAGTTCCTAAAGCAAGAGACCTCAATATGCATCAATAGCTCCCTAGATATTCTCACCATTGTCTGAAAACCAAAAGATGGACACTGTATACCCAAACAAAAAGCCGCTTGACTAGAATAGTCTTGAGGTAAATTCTGTCAACTACAGAAGGGTTGCTTTTCTTTCTTTTTTAGTAATTGAACCCAGGGGTGCTTTACCACTGAGCTATATCCCTAGCCCCCTTTTTGGGGGGTACTGGGGATTGAACTGGGGGGGGCACTCGACCACTGAGCCACATCTCCAGCCCTATTTTGTATTTTATTTACAGACAGGGTCTCATTGGGTTGCTTAGCACCTCTCTGTTGCTGAGGCTGGCTTTGAACTCGTGATCCTCCTGCCTCAAGCCTGAGCTGCTAGGATTACAGGCATGTGCCACCATGCCCGGCCATTTTTATTTTATTCTGAGACAGGGTCTCTGGCCTTGAACTTGCAATCCTCCTGCCTCAGCCTCCTGAGTTGCTGGGATTACAGGTATGTGCTACTGAGCCTGAGGAAGGGTTTTCTTTTTTTCTTATCCTGTTTTCCCATAATCCTTCACATGGCCAACTTTCCCATCACTAAGAGAGGTCTGGGCCTCCAAAATACATCTATAGAATCCTCAGTCTTTTGGATACCTTAACTTTTGGGCGAGAGCCACTGGGAATTGAACTCAGAGGTACTCTGACCACAAAACCACATCCCCAGCCCTATTTTGTGTTTTATTTAGAGACAGGTCTCACTGAGTTGCTTAGCACCTCACCATTGCTGAGGCTAGCTTTCAACTCGCAATTTTCCCACCTCAGTCTCCCAAAGTGCTGAGATCGCAGGCGTGTGCCACTGCGTCTGGCGGATACCTTAACTTTTTGAGGAACAAAGTGTTAATAATGGACAAAGATAAAGGAGAGAGATTGCAAAGTATAATTCAATTTCTGGAAAGCTTTCAATTCTCTCCAACTACAGTTTACTCAGCAAATTAGAAAATTGTGGACTTTACTTATTTTAGTTATAGAATAGCAGATTCTTCTTGGCTTATAGATTTGGGATCAACCTCAAGGAAAAGACTATGCAGAATTCCAAAGGGCATTTTGCTGGAAACCATTCTACTTCAAGGTTTAATGGCTTCAGAAATGACATATAAAAATACATGGCTTAAAAAAAAAGACAAAAGGGCATGGATAAGTTGTAAAAACAAGTAAAATTCAATGGGGAGAAGCACAAAATATATCCCTTGAAAGTTGAAAACTGTCATAACATTGACACCAGTATCATGAAAAGATTATTTTGGGGGCTGGGATTGTAGCTCAGCGGTAGAGCGCTTGCCTCGCATGTGTGAGGCCCTGGGTTCGATCCTCGGCACCACATACAAAGCAATAAAATAAAGACATTGTGTCCATCAACAACTAAAAAAATATTTAAAAAAAAAAAAAGATTATTTTGGGGGAAGATGGTAAGAGTTATTACTGGAAAGATCTGTAAATCCTTCAGTAATTTGTAAGACAGTAGGAGTTCCTCCCACCCCTTACAGTGTTTCCAATAGAAACAAACACAAGTCAGCCAGCTGTCGGACCATCTCCTACAAAGAATTCTGATTTCAACGGAAGAAGAACCAGAACGGAGTGAGTAGGTATTAGTCTTTCATATGTTTTTATTTTGTTTTTGTTTTTTGGTACCGGGAATTAAACCTTGGGGCACCGTATCACTAGCTACTCCCCCAGTCCTTTATCGTTTATGTTTTTTTTTTTTTTTAATATTTTTTAGTTGTCAGTGGACCTTTATTTTTATTTACTTATTTATATGTGGTACTGAGACTTGAACCCAGTGCCTCACACATGCTAGGCAAGTGCCCTACCACTGAGCTACAGCCCCAGCACAAGCTTTTATTTTGAGACAGGGTCTCCCAAAGTTTCTGAGGCTGGCCTTGAACTTGCAGTCCTCTTGCCTCAGCAACCCAAGTAGCTGGGATTACAGGCAGGGCCACTGTGCCAGGCTCTTTAACATCTTTTGTTCCACTAGTCAAAGCATGTGCTTATTATTTTGATATACACAGTTTTCAGAGAAATATTTAGGTATTTACAGACACTGCTATTGCTCGTTTATATTTTTAAGGACCTAAAAATTGTAGGAATACATTTCATCTCTCTAATTTAAAAACTTAACAAACAAAACTAATGTCATTAGGAAATAAAAATTATAAGAGTTTTGAGTATAAATTTTATTTCTACATTCATTACAAAACACATAACGGCAGAGCCCACTTGCAGTAGATAGTGCGATTGAGGGGAAATAATTCTTAGCTATGTTTTTGTTGAAAACCTGTTTCCCACCTAGTTTCCTTTCTCCCTTACAGGTGACTCCAAAGGCCTTGGAGCGCTAAGGTGCTATGACTAAGTGCCATTGTGAGAAGTGCGCGTTTCCTCTCGGGTTTATTAATAGGAACATGACCGCAGCGCACCGGTGGGGCTGACACCGGTTCTTCCTCGCGGTGCTCCAGGCCTTAACCAGGGTGCAGCGGTCAGAAGGTCACAAAGATAGGCTGAAACCCGGGGACCACCACTGAGGAGCAAGAAAATTGACTAAGATGATGAGCTATACCGAAGGTGGTATGGAAACCGTATCTCCCTACATCTTAGCAAGACCAGGGGTTCCTCCAGGCGAGAGCCTGGACCTGGCGTGGACAACGTCGGGGAGGCGGACGAGCCCCCCTCCACGCCCCTCCGCAGCCGGTGAGGTGTCGCCTCAGACTCCCTCCCTGGATCACTCACCGCCCCAGGCCCAGCTGGGGATGGAGCCGGAAGCAGGAGGCCACTGCTGAGCCGCACCCAGCCGGCAAAGCCGAACAAGTCCTTCCAGAACCTGACTGGGATTCGTGTCAGGGCTGTAGGGACACAGGTGGGACTCAGGGTTCGACAGCCCGCAGCCGGAAAATACCGCCCCCTGGCTTTCTCCATTGGTTTCTCCGTTACCACAACTAGAAATTCTCCTGATTTATTGGGTAAACTAACTGTCAATCATTGCAAAGCCTCCTGGGAAATGTAGTCCTTAACTAGCTCGCAAAGGACTCCGGAGTCCTTGATACCCAGTTTTAAGTGCTTGACAATCACTAAACCCAATTTTCCAGCTACTGGACCACGAGAATCGCCTCTCCAGAGCTGAGGAACAGCTCCAAATACTGTACCTCCAGAGGAGGATCTGCAAATGCGAAACTCCAGGTCTCATCTGACTACTGTGGAGCAGCCTGGTACCCTGGTGTGATCTTCTCGGCTCTGACATTTCGCCCCTACCAAGCACCGAACAACTCATCGCTCTCGCCTTTCTGCAGATCCTTTCACAGTCCTTCGCTTCACTCCAGGCGGCTAGAACCTGCAGTTCTAGGCAAACCTGCAGAACCTGTATGTTGCCGGCCGAGTTCCAGACCAACTCAGAGTAGGCAAAAGAAACGCCCCCCACTCCCACCAGACCTCCCCGAGAAGCCGTTAGTTAAAAACAAAACAAACAGACCTTCTTCTTCCTTCTATTAGCTTCATACTTCCAGGCATATCCCTTTCCATTGATTTATACACCTATTAATAGAGAATGCAGACGAGGACGTCAACGTCAAGTATTGTGGGAAATGTATTGGGTTCCAAACTGGAGAGGCCTCTGAGACAGTGAGCACTTTGGCGAGAGAAAAAGAAGGAAGAGGAGGGGGAGAAGGACAAGGAGAGAGAGGCGGGCATATCTACTCTGTTGACAATAAAAATAAAAAATAAAGTGTTTTGGTCTTCTTTTTGTTTGTGATGAACTGTAAAATACTTAGAATTACCAGACAAGTGACTCCTGTGGAAAATTCCTTTGATGCTTCAACAACTAGGTATGGTACATCTTCCAAGAAAGACACTTGGTACATCCTCCAACAGATATTTATTGGGGACATTGTATAAACATTCTATATATTTTTTAAAAATATCTTTATTTTATTTTTATGTGGTGCTGAGGATGGAACCCAGTGCCTCACGCGTGCTAGGCGAGCACGCTACCACTGCGCCACAATCCCAGCCCCTAAACATTATATATTTAAGATCATTCTGAACTCGGTGGTTACCCACAGGAATCACACATGGCCCTTGCCTTCATGAAATTCAGCCTAGTAGGGGAGATCAATCACAAAACATATTAAAATCAACCTGGGGCACAGTAGCATATGCTTGTAATCTCCTCTATTGAGGAGACTGAGGAGGGAGGATCACAATTTTGAGGCCAGCCTGGGCAACATAGAAAGACTCTGTCTCAAAATACAAAAATAGGGGGTGGAGTTGTGGCTCAGTGGTAGAGCGCTTGCCTAGCATGTGTGAGGCACTGGGTTTGATTCTCAGCACTGCATATAAATAAATTAATTAAATAAAAGCCCATCAACAACTTAAATTTTTTAAAAAAAAAATACAAAAATAGAAAGGGCTGAGGATATAACTCAGTGGTAGAGAGCTTGCTTAGCATGAACAAGGCCTTGGATTCAATCCCAAGTACAACTAAAATAAACAAACAAATAATAAAATAAAACATTAAAATCCCAAGCAATGTTTTTTTTTTCTTTTTTTTCTTCCTTTTTCATATAGACAGTGGCATCTTAGTTATTTTGCTACATAACTATAGTCATTTACAAGATAACCATTTAGCATTTGGGGGGATTCTGAACACTATAAGCATATGTCTGGTTTTAGTTAGCAGTTATATTTTAGTTAAATGAAAATGAGGAGGGCTGGGGTTGTAGCTCAGCGGTAGAGCGCTTGCCTCGCATGCGTGAGGCCCTGGGTTCGATCCTCGGCACCACATACAAAGCAAGAAAATAAAGACATTGTATCCATCAACAACTAAAAAAATATTAAAAAAAAAAAGAAAATGAGGAACTGTGTACATGTATGAATGTGTGACAATGAATCCACTGTTATGCATAATTATAATGCACCTATTAAAATATGGGAAAAAATGAGCCAGGCGTGGTGGCTCAAGTCTGTAATCCCAGCACTTGGGGAGGCTGAGACAGGAGAACCGCGAGTTCAAAGCCAGCCTCAGCAACAGCGAGGCACTAAGCAGCTCAGTGAGACCCTGTCTCTACATAAAACACAAAATAGGGCTGGGGATGTGGCTCAGTGGTCGAGTGCCCCTGAGTTCAATTCCCAGTACCAAAAAAAAAAAAAAAAGAGAGAGAAGAAATGAAAATGAGGAAAACGGAAATTTCACAGGAACCCAGGAGACCTAAAGATCACCAAGCTTTATGTGACTACAACATAGTCCAGGACCTAGAGAACTGAAGCCATCTCCAGGCCCCTTAGTAGTTTTTCTGGTATTTTGTTGTCAGGGAGATTTTGTGGCTCTTCAATCCATTCACAGTGAGTAGGAAACGGAGATGAATGAAGAGTCACAAAATCTGGCTGGTGGCTATTCCCTGCCTTTCTTTCATTCTTTCTACCCCTATTTGTTCTCTCATCATTTCACCACAGAATTTCACCAAGAGCAATTATCCAGGAGGGGAAGCTTGATCTCATGACAAGACAAGTTACTAGAGAAAATAAGACCTTGTGTCCCAGGTGGCTACTTGGAGAAAGGACCACGAGATGCTGAAAATTGAGTGCTTACTGGTGTAGGAGAGAGGAGAAAGTAGAAGAGAAAAAGAGAATTTTTTTTAAAGATGTGGTCTCACTATGTTGTCCAGGCTGTTCTTGAACTTCTGGGTTCAAGTGATCCTCTTGCCCTAGCCTCTTGAGTAGCAGGGATTATCGTCTTGTACCACCCTGAGTGATTTATCACTAAATTATAAAAGAGAGGGTATACGTCAGTTATCTGTTGCTTTGTAACAAACCACCATCACACTTAGTGGATTTGTTTATTTGTTTGTTTGTTTGTTTGTTTATTTTTGAGGCAGGGTCTCACTGTGTTGTCCTGGTTGGTCTTGGAGTCCCGGACTCCAGTGATTTGTCCACCTCATCCTTCCTCGTAGTTGGGACTGCAAATGCACACCACTGTACCCAGTGATTTAGTGGTTTTATTTTATTTATTTATGTATTGGTACTGGGGATCGAACCCAGCGGTACTCTCCCACTGAGTTATCTCCCAAGCTGTTTTTCCTTTTTTAAAAAATTTTGAGACAAGTATTACTAATTTGCTTTGGCTAGCCTTAACTTGCAGTCTTGCCTCAGTCACCCTAGTTGCTGCTATTACTGGCATGTGCCATTGAGCCAGACTATTTAATGGTTTTAAACAACAAACATTTATTAAGTATCATTTATGTCAGTCAGGAAACTGGAACAGTTTAGCCGAGTGTCTCTGACTGAAGATATATCATGAGGTTACAGTCTAGACACTGGGTAGTGCTGTAGTCATCTAAGGCTTGCTCAGGGCTGGAGAATTTGATTCCAAGCTCCCTGGAGAAGATGTTCCCTCACATGTGGCCTCTTCTCACAACATAGCAGCTAATTTCCCCAGAGTGAGTGATCTAAGAGAAAAAGAAGCAGAAGTTATAATCTAATCTTGGAAGTGATATACCATCATTTCTGCTGTATGTGCTTGGTCTCCTACAGTGTAGGAGAGGACTACAAAAGGACCAGGGGCATCTTCCCAGGAACTACATCCCCAGTCTTTTTTTTTTTTTTTTTTTAAATTTTGAGACAGGATCTCATTAAGTTGCTTAGAGCCTCATTAAATTGCTGAGGCTGTCCTTGAATTCACAATCATCTGCCTCAGCCTCCCAAATTGCTGGGATTACAGGAATGTGCTACCACATCCAGCTATCACAGGTTTAAAGTGAATTTTGGACATTTACCTTGTGCCTTGCTCTGTCAGACTCCTGTGACACCTTTTTAGTAAACTTGCAATAAAACTAAAAAGGGCTAGAGTTGTGGCTCAGTAGTAGAGTGCTTGGCTAGCATGTATGAGGCCCTGGGTTCAATTCTCAGCACTACATATAAACAAATAAAATAAAAGTCCATTGACAATTAAAAACGTATTTAAAAAAGTAAGTAAACAAATAATAAAACCTATATGTATGAAGAGTCAACTCAGAATATCTCTATAATTGAACTAAGATTCTTCAGGAGATTCTTATCATTGTGTAGTTGTTCAGCTTACCAGGTATAAATAAGTCTCTTTGGGGTTTTAAACAGACTAATTTGGGGTAAGTCTTAGTTAATTTAATGTTCAAATGCCCTATGAGAGTCGTCTCTCTTCTCCAAAGTTTCCTTTCTACTTCTTCCTTCCATGACATTATCTAGGTGTAAAGAGCCTGGTTCTCCACTCTGGAGGAAGTTGTCATGGGAAAGGGGTCTGAAGAGGTCCCCAGAAGGGAGAAGGGGATCTCAATTTGGCCCTGTCAGGTTCTTCATTTATGCCTCAGAAAAGAATTTCAGGACGCATCAAAAGAGGAACAAAGATTTTTTTTAAATATTTTTTTTAGTTGTAGATGGACACAATATCTTTATTTTTATTTTATTTTTTATGTGGTACTGAGGATTGAACCTAGTGCCTCATACATGGGAGGCGAGCACTCTACCACTGAGCCACATCCCCAGCCCAGAATAAAGATTTATTTAAGAAAGCAAAGAGATGTTTGCTTAGGAAAGCAAGAGAGCAGGATATATATTCAAAGGGAGGAGTGTGAGCACTCAAGGGTGAGATGCAATTTTGGGGTCTTGGACTCTTTTTTTCCTCAGATTTTTTTTTTCAAATATTTTATTAGCCCGGTGTGGTGGTGCATGCCTGTAATCCCAGCCACTCAGGAGGCTGAGGCAAGAGGATCACAAGTTCAAAGCCAGCCTCATCAATTTAGTGAGCCCCCAAGCAACTTAGTGAGATCCCATCTTAAAATAAAAATAAAAGCCAGGCATGGTGGTGCACGTCTGTAATCCCAGCCCTTAGGGAGGCTAAGACAGGAGAATCGCAAGTTCAAAGCCAGCCTCAGCAATGGCGAGGCACTGAGCAACTCAGTGAGACCCTGACTCTACATAAAACACAAAATAGGGCTGGGGATGTGGCTCAGTGGTCAAGTGCCCCTGAGTTCAATCCTGGTACCAAATAAATAAATAAATAAAAATAAAATACATAAAAGGGATAGGGATGTGGCTCAGTGGTTAAGCACCCCTGGGTTCAATCCCAGCTGCAAAAAACAAAAACAAAAAAAAAAAATTATTAGTACATTATAGTTATATATAATATTCAAATTCATTTCAACATAATCATACATGCATGGAAACTTTGTAAACAGTGAACATAAGATGCATGTGTGTAGGGGGGATGATGTCAAACTACTCAGCTCAGTTTTCTTAATTGCAGAGCACAGGGCAGGTCATGGTGGTCTGGTTCTTTCAGGATTTCAAGGTTGATGTCATTCTGTTAGGAGATACCCCTATCCCAAGTTTTTTTTTTTTTAATTTTTTTTTTTAGTTGTAGATAGACAGATATCTTTATTTTATTCATTTTTATGTGGTGCTGAGGATCGAACCCAGTGCCTCACGCATGCGAGGCAGGCGCTCTACCACTGAGCCACAATCCCAGCCCCTTATCCCAAGTTTTTAACAAATTTTCCCTTGGTTTTATTTAGTCTAAAGAAGATATATTAGCTGGGCGTGGTGGCCCACGCCTGTAATCCCAGCACTTTGGGAGGCTGAGACAGGAGAATCGCGAGTTCAAAGCCAGCCTCAG
>PVHX01033942.1:0-12705 GCA_004024805.1 Geosciurus inauris | reverse complement strand
GCCCCAAGCAATTTAGTGACACCCTGTCTTTAAATAAAAAATAAAAAGGGCTGGGCATATGGCTCAGTGGTTACATGTCCCTGGATTCAGTCCTCAGTACAAAAAAATAAAAAATAAAAAATAGGGCTGGGACGTATGACTGCATATATGTTGTGATTGTATACAACTTACAACTAGAGAATTGATATGTTATCCTCTATCTATGTACAATGAATCAAATTGCACTCTGTTATCATGTAAGCCTAAATAGAATAAATAAATTAAATATGAAAAAAAACAGGGCTGGGGTTTTGGCACAGTTGTAGCATACTCGCCTAGCACACGTGAGGCACAATCCTCAGCACCACATAAAAATAAAGATATTCTGTCCACCTACCACTAAAAAATAAATGTTAAAAAAAATAAAAATAAAAAAGACAGCTAAAACTTAAAGCCAAGGAAAGGATGACTAGGAATTTCTTCAAAAAAAGACGCAGTAACAGAGACTGGATTTATCTTCTCATGTAAAACAAAATATTAGAAAAATATACAAAACAATGGTTATTAAGTTATTGGATATAAGGCTATAAAGGGGAAACTAACAAGATTAGCCACACTACTGCCCATCTTACTGTTTTGAGAGAGTTTTCAGGGCACCATATATTGGAGGGAAATCTAGTTGGAATGTATCAACCTCCTTGAGTTAAGGAGACATTACTAACAGACCTAGAAAAGTAAGACATCTAAAGCCAACAAAACAGAATGATGACAATAATAAAACTGCACAAGGAAAATTTGGGAGATTTACAAAGGATCCACCTCAAACACTCAACAGGATACTGATCAGCATGTGTGTAGGAAACTTACTTCAGGAGATGGGAAGAACCACCCAAAAGAACTAGAAGGAACAGTACTTGGTGCTAACATAGCACCCATAATAGTGCTGTTCTCACTGGTCAGATTGGTAATCTTAGTAATTTATGGCATGTTGGGTAATCAGAAGGGTCT
Source organism: Geosciurus inauris (assembly GCA_004024805.1). Classification (NCBI taxonomy): domain Eukaryota; kingdom Metazoa; phylum Chordata; class Mammalia; order Rodentia; family Sciuridae; genus Geosciurus; species Geosciurus inauris. Next base: position 11,718 of record PVHX01033942.1, on the reverse strand, counting down.
TGCTTCAGTAGTGGAGAAAAATCAGCTCTAGACTGAATACTGCTGCATTCTTGACAAGCAGATCTAAAAATCAAGATCCAAAAGGATCAAATTGTTTCTGAGGAAGTTAACCTCATTATAGAAGAAGCTCAAGTATTTTTATAGAAGCACAAATATATCCAGCATCCAACAAGGAAAAAGTCACAATTTCTGATATCCTATTAAAGACTACCAGGTGAACAAGGAAGCAGGAAAACATAACTCATAATGAGGAGAACAATAAATCAACTGAAACAGATTCATAACTGACATGAATATTTGAACTGGCAGATGACATCATCAAAACAGGAAATGTAATCCATATGTGAAAAATGCTAGAGGACAGATTGAACTTGTTAAGTAGAGACATTGAGGATATATTTTAAAAGATCCAAATCAAAATTATAGAGATGAAAACAATAACATATGAGATGGAAAATATACTGTGTAAAATGAATGACAGATTAAACATTGCAGAAAAAATGATTCATTCCCTTAAGGAAATAGCTATAGGAACTATCTGTGATAAAACACAGATGAAAGGATCAAAAATAAATGAACAGATTATCAGTGAGATGTATGTCAGTCTCACATATCTAATTTACATGTAATCAGTGTTCATAAAGGAGAGGAAAGATACAAGGGGACAGTAAAAATATTTGAAGAAATAATCATTTTTTTTACTTTGAAAAAACTAAATTTTACCTTCATTTTATTTTACATGTGTTAAGTAAAATACATTATAACAGTACAAAACCCAGAAGGGAAGAAACAGAAGTATCCTGTTCAAAGTTCTTATAATTTTATGTGAAGAGGCATAATATCAAATGAATGTAAATTTGTGTTTCCCCAAATTAAAAGGCAGAGATTGTCATACTATATTGAAAACGAGATTCAACTGTATGATGCCTGTAAGAAATACACTTTAACATAAAGGCATAGTGGGTTAAAAGTAAAATAGGTTAAAAGATATGCCATCTACCATCAGTAAAGAGAAAGTTGGAGTGGTCATATTAATAATTAGCCAGAATAATTCAAGTTACATATCTATACAAAGACTTGTACACAAATATTCATAGAAACTTTATTTGTAATAGCCCAAACTGTAAACAACTCAAATGTCCATTAACCAGGTGAATGGATAAAAAGCCAGTGTGTATTTGTATAATGGAATATCATTCAGCAATATAAAGATGTGAATTGTTGATACACAGAACAGCATGAATGAATTTCAATGTAATTACATTAAGAAGCCAGACCCTCCCCCCAAAGAATACATACAGTGTCATTCCATTTATATAGGATTCTAGAAAACATAATGTTTATGGTAAAAATAAATGTCAATGTTTGCATGGGGGTGGGTTTGGGGGCTGAGAAATATTGGACGAAAGGATTAGCAAGGGACATGAAGAAATTTTTTAGAGTCATAGATATGGTTATCTTGATTGTGGTGATGATTTATGCATATGTGCACATGTACATTGTATACTTGAAATATATGCGATTGTGTGCCAGTTTATATGTCAGTAAAGTCATTTCATAAACAAAAAGGAAAGTATGTCTTGAATATATTTCAAAAAAGTAAAAGTTCAACTCCCAAGATCAAGTGGTGTTAACTGCCCTGATCCATTCAAACACTCTCCATTCTTGAAGATGAATTTATAGAGAGGGAGGGAAGCAGAAAATAGTCATAAACTCACATTTAGAAACTGATATTAGGTAGCTCACAAAACACACACATGCATGCACACACAAATACAGCAACTAAGAAAACTGAGGAAGATGGAGAAATGTACGTGAGAAAACCAAGTTGAAACAGGTGTAAAGTTAGGAAGCAAACCACTTAAACACCTGAGTACTCACAAGATGGGAGTCGTGAATTTGCCCCTAAGCTTTCTAGCGATCAACACAAAAAGAAATTTATTCAAGATGGCCAAAAATAAAGAAAGAAAAAAGGTTCAGGGGTACTACAGCAGAGGCCAGATTGAAATTTCTTCCATAATGATATAAAGCCAAAGTTTGACTTAATAAAAACTTGACTGGGGGAGTGAAGCAGGCAAAACACGGACCAGGTGTTTGGCTCTCTCGTGGTCTAGATTAATCCAATGATAAATTTTAGGGCCTTTAGAGAAATAGGGGTTTGCATGTCTCTTAGAATCCCTCCATTTATATAATGATATTAGTTAAGAGTGAATTCAAGATTATCTTCCCTGAATGTATCTGAAGTACATATATACTAGTGAAATGAACATCTAAAAGTTCTGAAAAATTAAACTGTGAGCATTGTGCAGTTAAAGGCATGCAAACTGCTTATACAGTCAGTCAAAAAATTATACACTGAGAAGACTCTAGATTTTCTAAAAATTAGGGATCCATGTGTCTTCTCCCTTCAGTGAGTGAGTATAACTCAAGATTCATGCCATAGAACAGGAATTTTAGTTTAGAAATTTTCAAAGGTGGTATTATCAAATGCCAACTATGACTGTAACATAGATATAGATTGAGGATAGAGAGAGAAGCAGATGAAGAGGTACATTAGTCAGCTTTCAGTCACTGCAACAAATAATCTGAGATAATTAAATGGTTATTTGGCCTCACAATTTTGGAGGAGTCAGCACATCATAGCAAAAGCGGGTTGCTGACTAGAATGTTCACCTCATAGCAGGGAAGCAAAAGGAGAGATAGGAAGGGGCTAGAGTCCTACTATCCCTTTTGAGGGCATACACCCAATGACCTATGTCCTCCCACTAGGCCCCACCTCTTAAAGGTCCCTTCACTTCCCAATAGTACTAAGCTGATGACAAAGCCTTTAACACAAGAGCCTTTGGGGAACATTCCAAATTCAAATTATAGCAGTAGGAAGATAGGTAGATTGATGGACAGTTGTATTTGCTGATAGGTACAATGTTTAAATTTAATGAAAGGAATGTTTTAGGAAGACCTCTGAGAATAACTGACTATTAAAATTGACTGTATTTTCTTTCTAATGGAACTCTAGCTCCTTCCTATCTCTCCTTTTCTTTCTTTCTTTATTTCCTTTCTTCCTTTCTTCCTCCCTTTCTTTTTCTTTTCTTCTTTTAAGTCAGAAGGTATTTACATGTGGTGGAGTTGGGGCATGGCATACCTTTAATGTAGACAATGATGATATCCTTGGTAGAATCTTCTAACTCGGTTGTAAATGATCTTTTCTTATTATTTTGCTAGTTACATTAATTCTTTCCTGTAAAATTCATGCTGATTTGGCCTCAGTTGGTCCCCTCTATGTCATACAAGGTTCCTTGTGTCAGGCCTGAATCACAAATTACGTTAAATTCTCAGAAACCAATAAATAAATTCTCAGAAACAAATAGGTAATTAATTTCAAAGAATAATAGGAAAACTCTTCATATTTCTTGTCATTTACTCATTATCCTGATAGTGGTTTAGCTATTTATTTTCATGATTTTTTTCCCCTTTGGCCTCCTTTTTAAGGACCTTTTGTTGCTTCATTGCTCAGCTCTAGTTGAGTGATGGAGTGGCAGCAGCAGAATAAACATCTCTGCTTTTACCAGCAGCTGTAATTTCCAGATTGGCCCCAAATCTATCAGCAGATTCTTCAGTTGGACAGAATACTAAGAAAGATTTAAGCACTTTCCTCCTGCATGACACTCCAGTCTCTGCAGCAATTGAGGGGTTTTCCCAGTCATGCCTACAACTTTTAGAGTTGTGGTATTATTAGCTCAAGGTTTTTAATTGGACTGTCAATAAATTTTTAAGTTATTTTTTCAGAGATTGACTTGCTCAGAACTATAAAAGTGACATTTTTGTGTTTCTGTGCTGAAACTCTGGCAATGCATCCCAAGACTAACGTCAAAGGATCCTCCATACCTACTCTTTGGCCTCTTCGCTTGGCTTCACATGTATGGGAGTCTCCCCATCTGCTTCCAGATAAGATATACCTATACCTACATCTCTAGGGCCTCTCCTTAGCTACTTTTGACCTGACTATCCTCATATCACTTGCTATATCCAAATATCAATACTCCTTAGAGATCCATATTTGCCCTCTCTTACACATAGATCTTCCACTCTTATTTTATATCATTGCACATGGTCACCCAGTGCATTCATACTGTAGTTTCTATCATTTACAACTTAACATTCTTTTAAGTTCACTGGAAGCTTGATTTCCTCCAGGACTCCGTTCCCAACATCATCACCACAACACTCATTTGGAGAGATATGTGAAAATGATAGATAGAGAGATATGTGATAATGCCAAGTGGCTGGTTTAGAGCAGGTCTGTGCTGTGTTAGTTGTGTTATGTTGGATAAGTCATTTAGCTTGCCTTAGCCTCTCTCTGTTCACCAACAAAATGAAGATGATATGTTACTTAAACTCATTTAATCCACACAACAATTTTGAAAAGTTCACAGGAAGAGCTTTGCAAAAGTTCTACTCATTCTTCTCTGTGTGATTCATACCATCTTTGCTTCACATTGGTTCCCTGAAAATTCAGGCTTATTTGTATCACTGGTTTTAGTAATTTCTCAGAATCTATCCACAATCAGTGTGGTTACTAGACCAGCAGCACCAATACTGAATGGGAAGTTGCTAGAAATATAAATTCTCAGGTCCTACCCCAAGCCTATCAAGTCCGAAACAGTTGGGTAAGCCCTATAAACTGTGTTTTAAAAAGTTCTCCAAGTGATTCTGATTCACTCTAAAGTTTGGCTGACTAATTACCTTCTAATAATTCTATTCATCTGCACTGGTTTAGTTCACTTAAATTTATTTCCATACCCCCTTGAGACTGGAAACTTCCTGAGAGAAGGGATATGTCCTAAATATCTATCCCAGCACTCACTAAAATACTGCTGAATGATTATTTCAAGGAAAATTATCTTAACATGAGTCTGTATTTCAGCCTGAAAATATCAGTTAACATTTTCATTCTTACAAAGAAGACCATTTGGATTCACAACACTCCCAGAAATATAGCTAATTGACCCATTTATTTTTCACAAAATGTTGAAAAAATGCCAGGAAAGACAGTGCCAAATGGAAATCTCAGTTGGCAACTCTTATATGCCTCTATCCTCAGATAATTTTCCTAGAACTTCACATGTCAGAAACTGCAATGAGGAGGAAGTGAGGAATGGACATTGTAAGTAACTTAATGAAAGAAACCCTGAACATCACCCAGAGCCTTGACATTGCAGTAAGTACAGTGCCCTGTGCAGTGATGCACCAGGCTTGAATAATTGACTGTGATGACAAAACCACCACCTGTACCTGTATTCTGATTTTAATTAATTCTTGTGTTTTTTTTCAAAGTAGGGTTCTGAATCAAATGAAGCTACAAAGATGTTGTATACACTATGTGGAAATTTTGTAGACAAAAATTCATACTTTTTGAGTCAAGATCATATTAAATTCTAAATGAAAGCCATATTTTCCACCAGATATTACTATACACAGAGGTTTCTAGTACTCAGTGAAGTCACTGAAAACTGCATATGAACAAAATGAAAATGATGCCAATTTGTACACCTTCAGGTACATTTTAATATAGCATAACAAGCATCAATATTAGAATTTTTCTGCTTTACTCTGGTTATGTGATATTAGATATCATCATTTTTGTTGTTTTTTAAAAACAAAAAGCCAACTTGGTATTTAAATATAGTTTCACTTGGCCCTGATAGGCAAGAAAATGTTCTATATATTGTGCACACCCACCCTAGAATTCTATCAATTAGCAAGAAAACTATAATGTCAGATAATCTTTTTGTCTTAGTACAGTTGACATTTCTTGTTATGTCACCTTCTGAAAATTTAGGACTTAGAAAAAATATAAGTCCATGAAGGATTCTCAATATTAGTTTTTATTGGCATCTCTGTATTTCTGGTTTCATTTACAAAAGGAGGACAATGGAAAACTAAGAAGCAATATCTTCCTGACTTATACAATTACAGAAAGGTCTTGCATTGGACTCATGAGGCAAGTAAATGCAATCTTTTCTATTATTCTGTCAATATTGACTTTTAAGAAATTGTTCCTTTCAGTGTAGGCTGGTGTACTATGAAGCAGCTTTAGTAATAAAACTCACAGTCCATTGTGACTACACACATTTACTTTTTTATTTAATATTAATTTCCTTTTCTTAATACTGTGTTGTCCTTTTCTATTTTTTCCATATGCTTTTGTCCTTCAAATGAGTTTTCTTATTTTTTAGATTTACCATTGTGGTGAGTTGATAATTTATAATTGAAAAAGCATCAGGAGGTTACATTTTCTCTGAGTTATAGAGCTTTCTTTTTTTGCTGTGACCCCTTTGAAAGATTTTCCTGAATCTTTATCCTCCAAGTATTCCTGACACGTCTAAAAAATGTGTAATTGAATTGAATAAACTTTCCAGGTAGTTTAAAAAACTAAGGGAAATAAAGGAAAATGGTAAGAAAAGAAAGACCAAAGTTGAGGCAAAATTTCAGGTCCTTTTGCAAATATCAAGATACAAATAATTTCATAGTAATATGGTCAAATTCTCCTAATTTCCATACTTACAACATCGATGTTTATTGGGCCAAAAAGTTTAAATGAGAGAACTAAAATGAAAGTTTAAAAATATAATGTTTAAAATGTTTCAATAAAATATGTTTTGAAATATGTTTCAAAAATAATGGTTTCAATCTCAACTAACGATCCATGGATCTTTGACTTGTACCCTTCTAATACTTTTTTGAGAATTCAACTTTTTGTGGAGCTTGGTCTTATTCCAGTTTCTGTTGCTATAACAGAATAACTGAGACTAGGTAATTTTAAAAGGAAAGAAGTTTATTTAGCTCATGATACTAGAGACTGGAAATCTAGCAAGGGCATTATGCTGAGTCATAACATAGAGGAAAACTGGAAGGACAAGTGAATATGTGCAAAAGAGAAAAACATCAGACACAAGCTTTATTGATAACAACTCACTCTTATGATAATGAATTCAGCTCTAAGAGAGGAAGAACTCATTCATGCAAGAAAGGCATTAATCCCTCTTAATGACCTAATCACCTCTTAAAGGCCCTCACAACACTGTTACATTAGGGACCAAATTTCAATAAGTTTTGGAGGAAACAAACCAAATCCAAACCACAGAATCTAATAGTTAAGCCTTAAACCTAATTGTCTGCTTTTTCTGCTCCATGGCTACCAGGGAGACCATCTGAATTTCACATTTAGTTTTAAATTACTGATTCATCAGTTTCAGTCTTGCATTGCCTTTATCTCAACAGCTATCCATTTCCATAACCCCTGTAATTATTATTTACTCTGTACATCTGAAATGTTTGGATATTGCATACACTAGTGCATTCTGCTCCACCAATATTCCACATGAGTTCACAACTAGTGGAAGTTTTAATAATTGTATCACCAAAACATTCCAGACTTTTGATATTCCACTTATCAACAGTATTGAGGTCTTTATTGCCAGCCAACCTACAGGTGATCCATAACCAAAATACCATTTTAGAATCTGCTATTAAGGACTACTTCCTATGTGAAGAGTCACAGGTCAGGTTTCTGGAGAAATAGACTCTGAGACTCTGAGATTTGCACATAGGAGGATTGTTGGGGAATGCTCTTGTATAAAAGTACCTGTGAAAGAACAAGGGAAGCCAGATTGGACAGAGAGAGAGGTTGAAATATGATATGATACCTTTATACCAGCAGCTTCAGCCAATCCAATGCAGGAACTCTGAAACTGACATGGCCCTTCAGATATACCGCTTCAACATAAGGAAGCCACACACCTCTGCATACCATTATCAACCAATCATGAAATGCAACCTTAGTCAATGAAGCATCCTCTGGCCAAAGGTGATCTCCAGAGAGGGCAAAGCTATGACCTGTCAGTAGCTAACACTCAAGGAGAAACTTGGGGTAAAGTTTTTCTCCTGAAATATTATCTAGAAGGCTTAGTGTAGTATGCAGTGCATTCATGATATACAAACAGATCTATGAATTAATTAAGAAAAATAATTTTAAGGGAAAAATCAATTCACAAAAAAGCTAATTCTGATGGAAAAATATAAAAAGATGCTCAACTTCATTAGAATTCAGGAAAATTTAGATTAAAATGGCAAGATATTATTTTCATTCAACAAATTTTATACACACACACACACACACACACACACACATCATGGATTGAACCCAGGAATGCTTAACCACTTAGCCACATCCCCAGTCCATTTTTTTTTAAAAAAATTTATTTTGAGACAGTCTCACCGGGTTTCTTTCGTCCTCACTAAGTTGCTGAGGCTGGCTTTGAACTTGTGATCCTCCTGTCTGAGCCTCCAGAACTGCTGGGATTACAGGCATTTGCTACAGTGCCCAGCAATAATATATATTTTTAAAGATTGATAATGCTTAGTAGTGACAAGAACAGAGAGAAGCAAGCACTTCACATACTGCTAAGACAACTGTGTTTAAGAACATAATTGGGAGCTGGGCACAGTGGCACATGCCTGTAATCCCAGCACTTTGGGAGGATGAGACAGGAGAATCACAAGTTCAAAGCCAGCCTCAGCAATGGCAAAGTGCTAAGCAACTCAGCAAGACCTTGTCTCTAAATAAAACACAAAATAGGGCTGGGGATGTGGCTCAGTGGTCAAGTTCCCCTGAGTTCAATCTCTGGTACCAAAAAGCCCCCAAAACAAAACCATAATTGGATAGTATTTAATAACATTTAAATTAAAAAGTAAATGTCTATTTACCTCCAACTAACTTAGACATTTAATGCAATCCCAATGAAACCCCAAGAAAATTGTGCAAATTGACAAGCTGATTCTAAAATACATATAGAAATGCAAAAAGTCAAAAATTACTCAATTTTAAAGAAGAAAAACAATTGGAAAAACTACATTACCAATATCAGTATATAAAGAGACAGGAATTAAGATCGAGTGGTATTACATCAACAGATGAATGGATAAAGAAATTGTGGTATATATACACAATGGAATATTACTCAACAATCAAGAAGAATGACTTTATGACATTCACCAGTAAATGGAAGGATCTGGAGACTATCATGCTAAGTGAAATAAACCAATTCCAAAACACCAAAAGTCAAATGTTTTCTCTGATACGTGGATGCTAACCCACAATAAGGTCAGGGGAAGGGAAGAATATAAGTTCAGTGGATTAGGCAAAGAGGAGTGAGGGAAGGGAGGTGGGTAGGAATAGGAAAGATAGTGGAGTGAATCTGACATAACTTTCCTATGTACATATATGAACACACCACAGTGAATCTTACCATCATGTACATCCATAAGACTGGGATCCTAATTAGAATAAGATGTACTCTATGCTTGTATAAATGTATCAAAATAGATTCTACTGTCATGTATAATTAAAAAACAATAGAAAAAGAAAATTTATAATGGAGAGAAGATTATTTCTGATACCTGGCACTATAGCCTCACAGATATTTTCTTCTATTTTTTTTTTTTTATAATTTGTAAATCGTTAGCTCAACAAGTGAAAAAGTGAATTGTAATGAGTGAAAATTGGTACTGTGAATCCAAATCAATACATTAATTCCAGTCTGGCTATAAATCATATGTTAACATAATAGGATACAAGAAGAAGAAATATGGTTCTTGCCAGCAATCTCTAACAATTAAAATTTATCTTTTCAATCAAATGCTTGGCTGAAATGTCCTAAAATGTTATAATACTCTCACATTGTAGTTATATTTAGATTCTACACAGTTAATTATTGGTGAATAAAATAATTAACATATCAGGATTTTCTATGCCATTTTTAATCAATCTTTTTATTGTACATCTATTGGGTTGATTATTAACGATGGAGAACAATGTGGATAATATACATCTCATAGTTTGAATTATTTCTACATGTTTAGTCATCTAATAAATTCTATTTATACCCTCAAAAAAGATTGAGTGATATTAGACAGATTGAATAAAAAGTCCAGAAACACACCATCCAGATCACCACATATGTGGCCATTCAACTCACAGCAAAGGTATAAGCCACTAAAATGCAGTGAAAATGTGTGGGCTTTTCAATAAATAATGCTGGGTCAATTAATTAAACCTAGTAAATAAAAAAATAAATTTTGATCCCTAACTTGATCCTATAATTAAAATATGAACTCCTCAAAAGAGACAGATTTAGATGTTAAAGGCAAAACAATGCTATTTGTAAAATAGCACTGTCTAGTAGAACTTCCTTAGATGAAGTGCTAACATAGTGGCCACTTGCGGTTACTGAATACTTAAAACTCAGTTTGTGTGACTGAGAAACTTAATTTTTAACTTTATTTAATTTAAATTGCAATAGCCACATGTGACTGCCATATTGGACATTACAATTCTAGACAATGGCATAAAAAGATATCTGTTATGATTACTGATATGTTAACTTGGCTAGGTTTAATTATTTTGTGGGGGGGAGAGTACCAGAGATTGAACCCAGGAGCAATTACCACTCAGCCACATCCCCAGCTATTTATTTATTTGTCTGTTTTTTTTGTTTGTTTTTAGAGACAGGGTCTCACTAAATTGCTGAGGCTGGCTTTAAACTTTCAATACTCCTGCCCCAGCCTCCCTAGCCACTGGGATTACAGGCGTGCACCACTGTAACCTGTGAATTCATTTTCTAATGTGTTTCTGGATGAGGGGAAGCAGCTATAAGGAAAATTTCTTCCAAGAGTTGGGGAGTGCCCTGGGAGCCATGGCACATGCCTGTAATCCCAGGGGCTTGGGAGGTTGAGGCAGGAGAATCGCAAGTTCAAAGCCAGCCTTAGCAATTCAGCGAGGCCCTAAGCAACACAGTAAGGAGACTCTGTGTCAAAATAAAATATAAAAAGGGTAGGGGGTGTGGTTCAGTGGCCCTGAGTTCAATCCCAGTGCCAAAAATAAAAGTGTTGGGGAGGGAATGGGAGGTAGTAGCCATTTGTGGCATACACAGGCCTTATCCCAGTTATTCAATCAAAGCTAATCTGGGTGTTGTTATAAAGGGATTTTGGAGATGTGATTCAGGCTCATAGTCAGTTGATTTTAAGTTAATCACAGGGGATATAATCTTTGTGGATCTAATTTAACACATCGGAGTGATACAGGCTTTAAGAAAGGACTCAAGGCTGGGCGTGGTGGCACATGCCTGTAATCCAAGTGGCTCAGGAGGCTGAGACAGGAGGACCGCAAGTTCAAAGCCAGCCTCAGCAACAGCAAGGCACTAAGCAACTCAGTGGGACCCTGTCTTTAAATAAAATACAAAATAGGGCTGGGGATGTTGGTCAATGGTTGAGTGCCCCTGAGTTCAATCCCTGGTACCACCCCCACCCCCCCAAAAAGGGCTCAGGCCTTTCATTAGCACAGAAACTACAAAGAGCACCTGGGTCTGCAGTTGCTCTTCTTTTCCTTCCAAACTGCTGCCTGTGAACAATAAACTTAGTTCACACCTATGCTATTCCAGTTTTCTGGTGGTCTTTGCATCCTGCCTACCTGCCTATGGACGAACATCAGCTCATGTCTGTCATTTATGTCGTGCCTCATGTGGGTTCGCTTGACGAGTTGGGGGTCCTGCAGGACGAGGGGACGAGGAATGGGGTCCCACGGGACGAGGTCTGGGGTCCCGGAGGACGAGGGACAATGGGGTCCTATGGGATGAGGTCAGGGGTCCCAGAGGACGAGGG
>PVHX01033941.1:0-12692 GCA_004024805.1 Geosciurus inauris | reverse complement strand
TTTTATTTTTTATTTTGAGTCAGAACCTTGCTAAGTTGCTGAGGCTGGCTTTGAACTTACAATCCTTCCGCCTCAACCTCCCAAGCTACCTTGATTACAGGCGTGTGCCACTGTGCTGGGTTACTTTTTAAATTCAATAACCAAGAAAGCAGATAGCATGCTAATCCCCTTATAGATGAGGAAACTGAGATCCAGAAGGATGGAGAAAGTAGTCTATGGGCTTTGTAGAGGTGAGACCCTGTTTATAATCCATGCTATCTGGCTGCAGAGCTACCCTCTAATCACTGTATCCTGCCACCTCTCTTAGAAGCAGATGAAGAGATATGGGCTGTCTGTGTGTCTGAATGTATTTTTTGTCTTCTGAAGATATTTATAAACACTATTGGGTTGGTCAAGTGGAAACTCATGTATGAATATATAAAAATGAATCCCACTGTTACATATAATTATAATGCACCAATAAAAATATGGAGAAAATTAATAAAATTAAAAAAGAAGAAACTCCTGAAAGAGTGATGCTGCATTTCTATTTGCTTTTTATCATCAGTATTTTCTATACCAATGCATCTAAAATGCAACTTCTCTGCTGTGGTGACCCTTCAAACCTTTTGATGTTTTCAAAAGGCCATGGTCCCAAAGGCTGAAGATTGTGGCTTTAGATGAGGGAGACAAGACTCAAAGACACAGTCTCTGCTTCTTTCTCAACCAACTCCCCTCCAGCTCTGCTCATCTCTCTTGTTCTCCATCAGGACCAAATGGCACATGCTTTTTCTCTTTGTAACATGGACAGACGCTGGTGGAATAACTGGATAAGCACTGCCTTGGGAGTCATCTTCTCAGATACAGAAAAAACTGCAACATAACCTCCTTTTCCCTGGAAACAATCACTAGAGGGAATTTATGAATTCTATCTTCTGTGTAAGAGGCTGACTGGACCTCTAATCAGAAAGACAATGTTCTGGCATCAAATCAGCTATAGTTTGTGTTGCTTTCAACAAGTCATACCACCTCTGGATCTCAGCTTCCTCATCAGTACAACGCCTATTTGGGAGAGTAGTTGTAGAATTAAATGACAATAAAAGGTCTTTGTATTGTTTGGGGGTGTGTTCATTTATTTATTTTGAAGATCGATGAATGCCTACTCCATAGCAGGTCTGGCTGTAGCTTCAGCGATTAAGCAGTGAGCAAAACAAAGTACTGGTCTCATGAGGCTGGCATCCTAGAGTGGGGGATAGACAAGAGCAAATAAATAAATAAATACATTATCAGGTGACAAGTGATATGGAGAAAAATACCCAAGGAATAAGAAAGATAATGAGGGGGACAATTAATTTATATAGAAATTCAGGAAAGGACTCAACGTTGAAATTAATGAGTGCACACTTGAGGACATCAGGGAATGGGCCGAAGGAACATCAGGGGAGATGGTCCCAGGCAGTCAATGCATCCTTGGGGTGGTGAGTTGGAGGCACAGGACAGGTTGGGACAGGGGGAAAAGGTTGAGAGGAGAGACGAGATCAGAGGTTTAAAGGGGCCAGGGCACAGAGGAACTGGGCATGAGGTGGAGCCATGGACAAATCTAAGCAGAGCAATATGCTCTCATCTAAACTGTCCAAGGCTGCTTGTTCTTCCTGAGTTGGAGAGACAGGGGTTGAAGTAGGGAGCAAGGAGCTTAGTTAAGAGACTTATCATAATTCAGGTGTCTTGAACCATGGGGTTGGTGGTAGAGGAGGTCTGATTCTGGGTCTAGTCTGAAGCCACGTTGGACAGGATTGGTGATGACTGGATCTGGGTTATGAATATAACGGAGTGGGGGAGGGTGACACCAAGCCTATTGTCAAGGTTTGTGGACTAAGCGCCTGGAAAAATGAGTTTTTATTTATTGAGATGGAAAATGCTGAGAGAAAAGTGAGTTTGTGGAGAAGTTTAAAATGAGGAGTTTAGCTATGGACTTGTGGCCTTTCAGTGTCTATGAGATCACCAGATGGAGATGTAAAATAGGTAGTTGTTTGTATAAGATCTGAGCAGAGGCCAAGTCTAGATGGAACTTGTGCATTTGGGGATCATTAACATATATGCTTAGCATATACATTTAAAGGCCTGATAATGGATAGAAGGACAGAGGTGTTGAAAATAGAAGAGGACAAAGGATTGATCCCTTCCATAGGTAGAGGTGGGGGTACAGACTTGCTGGACATTTTCTCCTTTTGTAAATAAACTTTTATTGAAACACATCCATTTACATTCCTTTATCTATTGTGTGTGGCTGCTCTTGATCTACTCCAGCAGAGTTGGGGAACTCAACAAAGGCTTATGGTCTGCCAAGCCAACAAATTTTACTACCTGGCTTTTGACAGACAAAGGTTAGCTACCTTTTGGTTTGGACATTCAGATGATCAGAGAGCTACAGCAAAAAAAAGGACTGGTCAGATGGAAAGAAGATCCCCAAGAGCTCAGCACTGTAGGGGAGGTGGTGTGAGGGTTTCCATCAGTGAAGTTAGAATAGGTGTCTTCACCTATGAGCACAACTATAGTAGCACAGTCATGAAGATCATGTGAGCTGCTATATGTAAAACAGTGGTACCATGTAAAACTCATGCACTAGGTGCCTAGTAAATGCTCACATTGCACCCACATCCACGTGCTTAGCCTGTGGTCCTCAGCCTCGGCTCTGTAGTAGAGACAAGTTTCAGGGTATGTGATGATCGCCCCCACTCCCCTTGTTTTCGTCAGCTTTTTTTGTTGTGACTAAAGGACCTGACCAGAACAATTGTAGAGGGGGAAAAGTTTATTTGAAGGCTCACGGTTTCAGAGGTCTCAGCCCATAGACAGCTGGCTCCATTCTTTTGGGCTCAAGGTGAAGCAAGACATCATGGTGGAAGAGTGTGGTGGAAGGGAAGCAGTTTACATAATGATCAGAAAGCAGAGAGTGAGAGTGAGAGTGAGAGACAGAGACAGAGAGAGAGAGAGAGAGAGAGAGAGAGAGAGAGAGAATCCACTCTCCAGATACAAAATATATACCCCATAGCTACGCCCCCAATGAAACATTCCTTCCAGCCACACCCCACCTGCCTCCAGTTACCACTCAGTTAATCCTATCAGGGATTAATTCACTGATGGTTAAGGCTATGACCCAATCATTTCCCCTCCAAACCTCACATTGTCTCATAAGTGAGCTTGTGGGGGACACCTCACATCCAAACCATATCACCTCTTGACCAATTAAGCCCTGTAACTTATACTCGTGGCACCCCAGAGGGAGGCAGCTAGTGAGCCACATTCCCTGACCTGACCCTGTTTGTGCATCCTGTCCCCCAAGAGGACCTTGAAGGAGAGCTCTGCCCCTCCAGCATCTGTTTTTACCTCCTGTCTTTGACAAACAGTCTTTACTGAAAGCTTTTGAGCAAACTGCAAATCCATCTTTATGAGATTACTAATGTCAACACATTCTGTGTATCAGGACTTTATAGGCTCCTGCAGGGTTGTGCCTGTGACAACACTGCTTGGCAGTGCTTGCCAGAGGAATTATACAACATGCCTCTGATGCAGGAGAAGGATCCTAATATTCCACTAAGGCCTGGGATGTTTTCTACCAGGAAGAGTCTTGGATGCAGGAAACTTGAAGAGGGGAACTGGGCTCCTCTAAGATCCTGAGACCCAAGCTTGAACAGGGAATGGAAGACTGCAACCACCTGCCAGGCTTTGCATTCAAGGCAGCAGATTTGCTCCTGGTCAAGGGTCATGGGAACCCAAGAGAGTGTTTGTCCTTTTGGAAAGTTTGTGAAAGAGAATTTGGCCTTTTCCATTCACTTGTTCTTGCACTGGATATTGTCTTCTTCTTCCTATTATTGCCACTTTCTGTAGTTAGTTTCTAAAAGAGTAGTTTTCAATGTGCCCTTCATGGACCAGCAGCATCAGCATAGTGTGGAAACTTAAGATGGAAATCCACTGCACCAATTCCAACCCATGGAATTGACAGCTTTTGATGTGAGACCCTGGGCAAGTTAGTCAACCTCTCTCAGATCTATTTTCCTCCTATGGAAACATGGGATAGCAAAGCACAGACTATTGTAAAAATTAAATGAAATGGGCAACCCACTAGTTTAATAAGTCCTCCAGGTGCTTCTGATCATGTTAAAATTTGGGAACCACTCCTCTAAAGATTGTTCTGAAAAATCCCCATTTTTGGACAATTAGAAGTTCCTGCTAAGGGAATTTTTCAAACTTTGTCATTTGATACACCTCAAACTCTTCTTAATCCTAGTTAATCTGCCAATCATCTTTGCAAAATGAATTAATGCTTCCCCATTTTCTTAAAAATTGTTAAGGATATCAGCCATATTTTAACCTTTTATTAAAGACTCAGAGCATAATCATGAAGATAGTTATTGCTATATTAGATGTTGGGCCTTTGGTATTTTATTTCTAAGTTTTTTTTTATGTGTTGTTTTCTGGCTTGTTTTGGTTGTTTTCTTCTTTATCTTCTGAATCTCAACAGTTATCATCTAGTATGAGTCCCATCACTTTGTAATATTTTATTATTAACTCAATTTTATACCAGGACTGAGATAATCAATATGGGCAATAATGTATTAAGCAAAAGTAAATAAGTAAACATAAGGGTAAATAACTAAACAAGGAGCCAAGGGATTTCTTTTCTAATATATGCTTTTGTATTGGAATTTTGTAGCACCAAGTTTGGATTCTTATAGTTTATTCTGATCATGTTCTGGGTATTCTGAACAAGTGAATAGTTGATATTTTGAGTAAATGCATAATTTTTGTTCTGCTGTCACAACTCCATAGTTCTCCTGAATGTCCCCTCCCATCGTTTACACTTTTCTGTCTTTTACATGTTATTTACATACAAATTTTCCTAAAGACACCAATGTCAACTGATGTCATCCATTCACATGTAAATTACTGCTCCTTCAGACAAGATGTAATGACTAAATATGAGATGCTCCGTCACATGCCTTTTTATTGCTGTTGTTACTCTCCTCCTGGGTTCCTAATGAAGACTTGGCGAGAGTACATGGGGACAAATGTGAAAAACCCTGAATTCTAGGCTTCACTCTGCCACTAAGTGACCATGTGGAATTAGGCAAGTCACTGGCTTCTCTGGGTCAGGATCGTAATGCCTGCTTCTCTTTTTTTGTAGCAATATAGAAAAGTCCAAACAAATAGTTCGAGTGAAAACTTAGAGCAGTATATATCCATGAGGCATCTTGTTATGGTACATGGAGGGTATATGGCTCCTGTAGGTTTAGAGGTTGCCTCCTCAGTCCCTGCTTTCCCCTATCTCCAGCTGCCTTGGCTCAGAGACTTCGGGACCACGTTATACTTTCTGTCATGCTTCAGAATTTGATGAATCAACACAGATGTAACACTGACAACAAAGGGTCACAAACAGGAAGCCGATGTTCATCATAGAAAATGCTGGAGGTAAAGCCTAGGGATATGCAATAGTAATTCCACAACAATTCTCACTGTAGCTGTGGAAGGCATGGTAGTGTGTGGAAGGTGGTATCCTGGCTCTTCTAATTTCTTGGGAATCTATGCATTCTGAGATGCAGGGGACACCAAGTATTTAGACAACATGCCTGGTTGTTACCTGTGGGCCCCTGGAAGGGACCAGGATCTCCATTTCTCCATTTGCAGGCTGCCAGCCAGATCCTCAGTTAGGCAGGCACATGAATTCTACTAGTGAAGATTATTCTGGTCCTTAATGGTGACAGATCCAGGAATTCCCAGGAAGTCCCCAAGAAGCCCACTACCATTGAGCTCCAGGGGGATGTTTGCTTTCCTAGGCAGGCTGCTCCCCTTGACTGAGTTGGACTGCCTCCGTACCCCAAATGAGAATGACAAGAGCTATTCCTGAAGCTGCCCTCCTGTGGGAAGCTTCTGCAAGGGTTGACCACTCTGAAAAAATACATAGGCCTCAGACCTCTGAGTCTGCTTCTCTGAGACGAGATGTCCAGTTTTTCCATATTAGCGGATGCCTTAGTAATGCTGGTAATCTGGAGGTCTGCCTCTTCGTAGAAAGAGGTTTGTGTCTGGAGATGGTAAGCTGTGTCTCCACCAGAGGATTCCAGAGGCCAGTTCAGAGCAGGAGGACCTGTGGGAGGAGGTCCATCATGAGCAGATTCCCTGGTAAGAAATGTCCACTGTCTCTACACAGGGACACTGAGGATAGGACTGTGCCTCAAAACTTCAGTGTACACCATCACCTGGGGATCTCAGTGAACTGTACATTCTCATCTGTAGGTCTGGAGTGGGATCCAAAAATCTATTTATAACCAGTTTCCCGGTGCTGTCCTTGTTAGTCTGTGGGCCACATTTGGAGTGGCATAGAGAAGTGGACACTGGAGAAAAGAAGTAGGTGATGTGAGTTCCAGCTTCAGCTCAGACCTGTGTGGGGGCCCGGGCAAGTCACTGACTGTTTGAAACTTCTATTTCCTTTAATAGTAACAGGGATATAGACTAGAAAGACCCCTTTGTGGTTCTAGGAGGCAGTGTTTTTGTTACAGTCCCAAGAGAATTTAGAACTCTACCTTGTTCTTCCTTAGAGTAGGCTGTTAAGCTTGGAGTCATGCCCAGTGGTCTTGTAACACAGGGATTTGCCTGGTTTGTTCACTATGAATGGACTGTTTGATGAACCTCTAGCCAATGCCTGTAAGAGTGGACACCAGATCCTATTGTTATATTAAATGAAAGAAAAGGGAACAGGAGGCAGCAATTTAGTGGCTCAGGCCCCATCTCCATTCCCCTAATAGTTCAAAAGCTGCATTCTCTCTTCCTCTATAGAATTTATGCCTTTGACCTATAGCATTTTTCTGTCTCTCCTATCTAGGAAGTAGGCTCGTTGACCACTCTGAAAGAATACACAGGCCTCAGACCTCTGACTGTGCTTCTCTGAGACGAGGTGTCCAGTTTGTTCATGGCAACAATAGCTGCCAGACCTATTACAGTTATGTAATAGGTTTCTTTTTTTAACCAGGTCTTGAAAATGTGTGCATTATCCTTTAGAAATAAATGAAATTTTTAAAAAGGCTGAAAATAAATCAGTTTGCAAAGTGGACATGAAGCTTTTCAACTAATTGCATATTTAAAAAAAATCTGGTTGCTTTTGAAGGAGCCGATGGCAAGTGATTTCTTTTTAACCCCTCTTGAGGGCTTAGCTTCTCTTGCACTATTAGCTATTGAGACTTTGGCCTGATACAAAAGAAGGGGCCTCTAGACAGTTACTCTGGCCATGAAGGCTAGTAGTTTAGATATGCAGTGGATATAAATTCATATGTAAGATGTTGCAAAAAACTTTGGAGGTGAATGATTGGGTTATGGGAAGTTTAACCTAGTCAGTGCATTAATCCACTGATATGGACTAACCTGGTGATAATTATAGGCAGATGAAGAATGGCTGCAGGAGATAGGTCACTGGGGACGTGGCTTTAGGGTTTATATTTTGTCCCCAGTGATTGAAGCACTTTCCACTTCCTGAATGCCATGCTCTGAGCTAATATCCTCCTCCACAACCTTTTGCCATGATGATCTGCCTCACCTCGGGCCTGAGCAGTAGAGTTAGCCCTCTATGGACTGAGACTCCTAAATGATAAGTACCAAGTACACTTTTCCTCTTCTACATTATTCTTGATAGGTCTTTTGGTCATAGTGACAGAAAGTTGACTAAAACAGGGGTGATTCAAGAAGACGTTATCATGTGTCCTTTGACATGATGTGGCTTTGGTTACTCATGCCTTACCCTTTCCTTGTTCCCTGGTCTTCAAAAACCACTTTTCAGGTCTCTCTCTGGTTGTCTTAAGGAAAGATGTCTTTCTAGTGCAATGCCTCAACTGAAAGCTGAAGGTGAAGAGGATACCTTGATTGTCTAAGGTTGACACCAGGATCAATTTCCTTTTGAGGTTCTTAGGCCACAACCTCTTTGCCTCCATAAAATTTTATTAGCACTTTAAATGTAGCAGATGGGCTCAGCTGTTGTGCAGTCTGCTCAATGTGCAACAGGCCCATTGTTCTAGTCTAATTTAACTGGTTTTCTGATGAATGTGTTTACGATACCCCCCTGCTGGGCATGGTGTATAACAACCAGTGAGACTAGAGAATTACACAATATCCAAACACAAATCCCTCCATCCAGGAAGGGGCTGAGAGGTCATGAGAGGTCATCTATGGTAGGACTTGTGTGACCTGCCAGGGATGTTGTCTAGGCTTTGCAAAGTGGAAGGGAAATCCGCTGGGGAAGGCAAAGATCTGATGTTGGCGGGAAGTGACCCTCACCTCTATTTGTGCATGGAGGGAGTCTCAGATCATTTGATTCTCTCCTCATTAGTATTTTCCCTCTGTGTTCCCTGACCACACTTTCCTCCTCGGTGCATGGAAAGCTATTAAGAATACACGCACGCGCACATCTGTGGAGCCATTCTTGCTGCTGGATAGCTGTGTTTGTGTAAAATATTGAATACTCTGTGAAGATTTATAATGTTTCTCCATCCTGTCCCCTACCCCCCTTCTCTATTTAAAGCTATATTAACATCTCTAGCTCTACCTGAAGGAAAAGCTCTTTAAAGTGAGACCACATGAAGATAAAGTACCCTTCTCTGAAAGTCTCCCACGAGACGAGAATGAGCACAGAGACCCTCTGAGAAGCCCCAGAGCTATCTGAGGCCCAGAGGAAGGACAGCTCTGCTGGAAAGCAGAAGGCCCCTCTCTCCCCGGCCTTGGTCCCTGCTGTGTGTCAGCTCTCTGGAATGTGTGCTGAGCAGATTTGTGGCCACCTCATTATCCAGCTCTTAAGATACCTTAAGTGGCTTTCCCAAGAATCAAGAGGGGTCTTGGTGCCCCTCATGTTAACAGCATTGGTCATAAAGGATCCTCTGCATTCCTTAAATAATAGTGTCTGCTCTTCCATTTTGTCAGTAGAGATGCCAGAGGTTGCAATATGGTCTTGGGTGGGAGTGAGCCAGGGGCCAAAGCAGGGGGTGGGGAAACTGTCAACCTCACCCAGCATGGAGTTGGCAGGGGCCTGGTTTGACAGACCTCCCATCTCACCAACGGGTATACTGGGTGTTCTGAGGGTCATTTAGGGCTTAGCTTTTTCCAAGGTTGCTGCAGCGTCTCCTCACCCCTGCTCGGCCCTCTTGCAGCCCCCACTCTAACTGAGCGGGGCCTCGGTGTTCAGGACGCTGCACTCCCACCGTCCTGGAATCATGTGAATGGCACACCAGGGCCTGCAGGAAAGTGGCTGCTGGTGTCTGCGGTTCCAGTGGCCAACTCTCTCCTCCCCCACCACCCCGCACCACCCTGCCTGGAGCAGGCCCTTGGCACACAGCAGCAGCAAGCTCCAGGGGCAGAGAGTGACATGAGGCAATGCCTGTGGCAGAGGAGAGTGTGTGCTGAGCCCTGGGAGGTGCCGATTGGCTGGCAGTGAGGTAATGCGGTGCAGGCTAAATGTGGAAGCAGCAGTGCCAGCGTGGAGGGCGGGCCTCTCGGTAAGCGAGTCGCCTGCCAGCCATCTGAAGGACAAGGTCTCCGGGGCGCCACAGGCCTCGCATGGTGCTCTAGCTCATGGGTCAGGGTCTGGGTGATGACTAGGTGGCAGGTTCTGCGTCGTCATTACTGTTCCCTGCCCTTCAACCTGCTGAACACACTGTAGCGCTGTTGTCTCCTCTGCAGTCAGGCTTTCTTAGAGGCGGGGGGCAAAAAAGCCCCAAAATGAGGATTTAAGCCTCAGGGCTACCTGCCCAGGTCATGATGGTAACAGTAATGCTGTGTCACACATTGAACAGCTTCCAGAGTAACCAGTGGTTAACTTCTTTAATGACATACACCTCCCCAGAGGTCCCTCCTAAGTGCAAGTCTAGATTCATAATTGGGCCAGGAGTCCACATCTGTCTCCCTATTTTAGTTCCATTCCTGATATTTAGCTATGAAGAATTGAGGGATGCAAGAGGACACTGCAGGTTATGCTTTCTTCTCTTTAATAAGACACCTCTTCAAGGACAGAGCTGGCCTCCTGGGACAAGTTTTTGGGAGGCTTAGCAGCTTGTAGAAATCCTAGTAGGTGCTCACTGAATACTTCATATTAATTAAATAGATAGTCATTGAGTACCTTCTGTTTGCCAGCATCAGAGGCCATGGGAGTGATGCTCTGAGGAGGCCACTTATTCATTTATTCAGCAACTATTCTGCATTCCCGTAGGCATGGCACAGTTCTACATAGTGGACAGAACACAGGCCCTGTCCCCGGAAGTTAACCTTGTGATGCTGTTGAGGGAGAGACCTATGAAAAGCAGAAGAGCTAGGCAGAAAATGAAGCTCATAAGGCGATAGAGGAGGTTGAGGTGACTCTGGTTTGGTGGTCAGGGACAACCTTTTAGCATTCTAGTCAAGTTCTCAGTGAAGCCAAGGAAATAGCCACGAGAAGCGTTAGGAGAAATTGTTCCCAGCATAGGAGACAAAACCTTGAGTCAGGACAAATTAGAAGTTTGTAGAAGCAGAAAGAAGAACCTTAACAAGAGTGAATGTGAACAGATCATGTAGAGGCTTATAGACCCCTGAATGTCACATTTTAGGGCAGGTCACAGGGACAAACAGTGTGATAGTATATGACAATTTTGCTCTTCCACCCAGAGGGAAGCAGAGCGTATGGATGGGCTGACCCAGGAGGGGAAGGCACTCCCCTCCGCCAATCACATGGTAATCTTGCTGGGGTGGGGGCCTGGCAGTGCCTTTTAGGAAGACAGACCCAGAAGGCAGCTGAAGTAAACTCTTCCTGAAGAGGGATTGACCTCAGCTATCCATCTTTGGCCCAAAGCCTTTCTTTACTCCAAAGCATATGACTGTAGTAATAGGCACTTACTTTGATCTAAACCCTATGCTCAGCTGATGTATATATACATATATATATATGTATATATACATACACACACAAATATATATATATATATATTTATTTATTTCCAGGAGCAATTATAAATAAGGTGAGTGGTGATGATATTTGCATTTGTCAAACGAGGAAACTGAGGCTCCAAGAGTTAAAACTCTCCCAAGATTACTCTTCTGGGAAGAGACAGAATGAGGTCAAAACTCATAAGGGAGCACTTTGGCAGTCTTGGTTGAGGATGTGTTACAGACATGGAAACAACTTTATATACCTATAGCCGTTTTTTTGCTAGTCACACAGGGGTGGGTGTGGGAGCGCTACTACCCTCTAGTGGCTAGAGACCAGAAATGCTGCTAACCGTCCCAAGGTGCACAGGACAGTGCCGCAAATTATTTGTCCTCAAATAATTGGGTTGAAGTCTTAACATTAAACTGATTTCGGATTCCTTTTCTCTTATTTATATCACGCCCTGGGAGTTTGGGCCACACTATATCTCCAGATTCAGAACTAACATCAAAGTGGAAATCTGAGGTTCTATCAGGATGTTTCCCCCGCCCCAGCCCCCAGTTCTCTTTGCTGTCGGTAGAGTGAAGAGCTTGATCTCAGGCAAGTGAGTTCCTTGGGGAGGCGGGAGCCCCAGTGCAGCCTGGGGAGGCCTTCCTTAACTCTGTACAGTGACTTCTCCTTCCATAGGATGAAGGCGACAGGGCCTCCCCCAGCCACCTCTTGGGTTTGCTGTGAGAATTCTGTGAGATAATAGAAATGAAAAGACTTTCATGAAAATACTATATGAATATGTTATTACTAGTTCTTACACCACTAATAAAACCAAACTGCCCTTTTTCTGCCTCTGACAACACCCATTTGCTCATCCATTAGTGTTCTGGACATTAAAGGGCCACAGAGAGAGTGGCAAGATACCTGGAGAGGTGGCTCAGACAAAGGCAGCTATATACCTGGGGATTATCAAGTGAGCTGTGGAGATGTGTGATTTCTCATTCCCACACTCAACTGCCCTTTCTCACTTCCTGACGTCATCAGTGCCATTAGGAGTAACATCGTCACAACTCCATTAAGATAGTTGCTACTTTCCTCCCCCCTCTGCCAGGGGCAGGGCATTGAGGCCACAGTGTAAACAGAGTAATTAATAAATGAAAATTGGAAAAGATAGCTCAAGTGACAGCTATCGAAGATCAAATAGCAAGGAGGGAGTGCGAACCTGTTTGCTGCTGTTTGAAGGTGAGTGGGCTGGGAAAGCCCCAGGATTCCACACTGATAGCCAGGATATCCTGTTTCTTCAGTGCTGGGGATTGAACCCAAGGCCTTGAGCATGACTGTTGAGAATTCTGCCTCTGAGCTGCATTCCCAGTCAATTTAAAACTGTGTGTATATATTTTCAATTTTGAATGAGGATCTCTCTAAGTTGCCCAGGTTAGCCTTGAACTTGCTTTGCTCCTTCCTCACACCTCCTGAGTAGCTGGGATTACAGCTGTGCACCACCAAGCCTGGATCCTTTTTTTTTTCTTTTCTACTCAGATGAGTCAGAAAAGTTTACCAAGGGCAACACCTTAACCACCATGTGATCCAGACCAGTACACTGCTGAGGAAGATCTTGTGGGGGAAAGATGAGATGCTGAAATGTACACAGGATAAGCCTGATAGTGGTGATGGGGGTTGAGCTTAGTGGTCTGACTTCTGGGATGTATCAGTGATCACAGAGCCCCAGAAATAAAATCTCCTCTAAGCTGTTCACTGAAATTCCTTTAAAAGGAAATCTTTCTTTCTATAATTC
>PVHX01033940.1:0-12707 GCA_004024805.1 Geosciurus inauris | reverse complement strand
ATAATATACTAAACCATGGGTATTTTGTGATAATCACACAAAATGATCTGGGATAAGTAATTATGACAATATAAATTTTCCCAATCTATGAACATGTAATCTTTTTTCTGTTTATTCTTATCTTCTTCAATTACTTTTATCAAGGTTTTATAGTTTTCAGTCTATATGCAATGTTTGTTTAAATTTATCCCTAAATACTTTTTGATGGATATTATCAATGGGATTTTGTACAATTTATTTTATAGATATTTAATTGTGAGAGTGTGCTCACTAACTTTCTGATATTATAAAACTACCTGAGCTAAATAAACTTAAAGGGATAAAACGTTTATTTTAGTAAAGCCATAGTCAGTTGGATCTGCTGCTTTTGCATGTGTGGCAAGGTAGTACATTATGGTGCAGAGTATGTGGTGGAGCAAAGCTGCTCATCTCATGGTGGTCAAGAAGCAAAAAGAGATAGGAGCTGAGGTCTTAATGCCTTCTTCAAAAATATACCACCAGTGATCTAAGTTCCTCCTGCAAGTCTCCACCTATTAAAAGTAGCACCACCTTCCAGTATCACTATTGGGTTGGATAGCAATCAGTTTTTTAACATGTAGCCCTTTGGGGGACACTTAGCCAAACCACTCTATCCTTCTATTTTTCCCCCAAAGACTTATGTTCACATCACAATGTAAAATATATTTAGTCCTTCTTCAAGAGTCCCTGAAGCATTGCTCAATTGTCTTAGTTCAAAGCCTACCCAGAGTTCTAAGACAAACTCATCTGTGAGTCCATGTAAGTTTTATTTAGTTACATATTTGTATGTTACTATGGCACAGTGTAAAATAGGATAATAATAATAAAGAACCAGACCAAAGCAAGAACAAAATCCAGCACGTTATACATTAGATTCATAAAGCTCAATGTCCAGTTATCAAGGGCACAGAGTGACATAAAGTGATCTCTAATGTGCTTGGGGTGCCTTGACCTTAAGACTGTGCTGGCTCTGATTACACTTGCAGCTTGCCTTGGCATGTGTTCTGTGTTCCTGGCATTCCTAATTTCCCAAGTTTTCCATTGCAGTTCTGGCTTCATTCTCACAGATTCATACATTACCCTGCAAAAGACCACTTTCTGGGATTCTGATTATGCTATACACCATGTTGTATGCCACACTTTCCTTTTAAATTCTAGTAGAAGCCTCCATGATCCCATAATCCTTGCATTCTATATGCCTGCCAAACCATCATCCATTGAGGTTTGTTGCCTGCATTCATGGTGAAGAGCATGTGATGGAGCAAAATTCTACCTGCCCTTTTCAATCAAAGCTATAGTGGGCTCTTAAATACCTTAACAACTAAACATTGGAAAATAAGCCTGAGGAAAATAATTTATTAGGCAGCCATATGTGACCCGAGTACCTTAGGCCTGTCTTTTCAAAGCATAAATTTCTAAATAAATTTATACTTCTAATTTCTAGCCAGTGATGGGTAAGATCTTGCCATATCTGGGATGCTTTTTGTTCATCTTTCTTATTGACTTGGTGCAAGGTAGTTGGCTTCTTTTTAGTGACAGTAATCTCTTCAGAAACTGGACTCTTCCTGGTATAACTTTAAATGTCCTCCTTTTTCTGAACAAAATGCACATTTTTAAAATATGTCCACTGTGATTTTCATTGCTTTTGTCTTTCCCTGTAAACTTTATGATAACAGACAGACATATTAATGACACTTCCTGAATCCTGGGTTGTCTTGAAATTTCTTTGACAAGATTAATTAGTTCATCACTTCTAAGCTCAGTCTCTCACAAAGTCAGCAGGACATTGACATAAAACATTCAAGCTTCTGCCATGGTGTAATGCATATCCTATACTCTAATTCCCAGTAGAGTCTTTACTTCAATCTGAAATCTTTTGGCATAACCCTTAATATCCATGTTTATGTCAGTATTCTTGTATTCTGAACCCTCACCATATTTTCCCATTATCCTTATTTTTACCATTCTAGGCCTTCTCTACCCTACTCATCCAAACTTTTCCTAACTCCTGCAAACCAGTCAAAAGGGCTTCTTAACCACATCATCAGGTGTGGTGACAACAAGGATTCTATTTCTCAGTAGAAATTTTCTGTTAGCATTCCATTATTGTAACAAATAACTGAGGTAAATCAACATATAGGGAGGAAAGTTATGTTTATCTCGAAGATTTGAAATTTTCAGTCCATGATCACTTGTAACCATTGCCTTTGGGTCTATAGCAAGAGAGGATGTCATAAAAGTGAGTATATATCAGAGGAAATTTCAAGGCACCAAGTCATGGTGGCAAAGAAGCAAAGAGAGAGACAGGATGAGGTTCAGTACCAATATCAGCTTCAAGGACACACTGCCAGTGACCTAAAGTTATGGATTACATAAGAAGTGTTTCCCAAAAGTTCGTGTGTAAGAAAATGCATGAACATACACAGTACCTCCCACTACTACCAACCTGGATTCTAAACATTTGAATATAGGTCCATTGGGGTTGTTCTTCTGAATTTTAGTCTTCCATTGTTAACCTCCAGTGGGTTCATGTCCATCACACAATGAAAACTGCATTCATTTTACCCTCAAGTATCTCAAGGTCTCAGGTGTTTTAGAAATGCTTGAATCCAAGTTCAAAGTCTCATCTGAGATTGAAGGTCAACTCTCACCTGTGACTCCCTGTGAAAGACATAAACAAGTTATGTATTTCCAATATGGAGTGACAGTGGTAGCAGAGGTCCAGGTTCAACAATGCTCTTCCAAAAGGAAGGAATAAGTAAAAAGAATAGAAGAATTAGCCTAGATCATGAACAAAACCAAAAAAGTAAACATTGAAATATCTGATGTCCTAGACATACAGTGTCAGGGAAGCTTCAAACACTTAAGCAGCCCTTCTCTTATATCCCTACAGTTTTGCTAGTCACTACTTGCATAGCTGTTGTCTGATAATGCAGGCAGAGAGATGTTGTTTCCTGAGAGTAGTCTGGAAAGATGATTTCTGAACTTCTTTGTATTCTCCATTTTGGCTTCACTCCCACAGCTTTGCAAAGCCTCACTACATCAGTGACTCTCAGCAATGACTCCAATATTGTGACACATCATTTGTTTTCTCAGACTTTCCTCTGAAATAATAGTGGAAGCTGCCATGATCCCATAACTCTTGCATTCTGTGCTTCTGTACAACTGGCATCACATGTACAATGCCAAGATCTTCTACCAGCAGGATCCTTACCTGAGATTGATTGAATCATGTGTGTGGCCATGAAGTGTTTTTCCAGTTGAGCATGGGGAAAGGACTTTAGAAGCTTGTGTGAAATGCTTGAGCAATTTCACACCTAAAACTTCTGATCCTGTGATAGGAACAGTGGCTTCAAAAATTTCTTGCATGCCTTTGAGGCATCTATCTTATTGTCCTAATAAAAAGCTCTTGCCTTTTTATCAGCACTAATATCTTTATCAACTGCATCCTTCTTGTCTTCATTGTTATGCAAATTTCCACTATTTTCATGGCCAGAGTTTAAATCTTCCCCATATTTCCACCGCACTCATTTTAGTTATGTAAATTTGGCTAAAACTGACCAAAAGTACTGAAATCACCTCTTAAAGGGTTTGCCCTTTTGAAATCTGTGACAAATAAATATGTATATCATTATTTTTAAAATCATCTCTTTTTAAAGAGAAAAGTTAAAATTAGGATTCTTTTTGACCATAATTATAAAATTATGGAATATAATTTATTCTAATCCAATTCCTAGTACTTGCCCTTTTCCTCTCCTCCTCCCCCACTCCCTTCCTGCTATTATACTCATTTTTTCTGCTATTTAATTATTTTTTTAACTAGTGTCTTGTAGATACAAATGATGGTGAGATTCACTTTGGTATATTCATATATGTACATAGGAATGTTAGGTCAGGTTCATTGCACTGTATTTCTTCCCTTCCCTTCATTCCGCTTCGTCTACTCCACAGATCTATTTCTTTATCCCCTGCTTGGGATAACTACAAAGTCTTAGGGCATAGACAATATGTCCAGGTTTGGAACCACAGTGTAACAAGGAGACACTTTACTCCACTTCCTAATAGACTCCTCCTTTCCACTGCAGAACTCATCAGCATGGTTTTTACTCTCCACATTTCTATCGACAGTATGGTTTTCTGAGCCCACATCAGAATTACCCACAATGTTGTGCTCAGAGTATTCCAGGTTTTCTCTAGCTTGCTTATCCAAATTCTTCCAAACTGTTTCTGTCACCAATTTCAAATGTTCTTATACATATTTAGGTATAGTTATAGTAATGACCCCACTCATAAATACCAATATCTGTGTTAGCCTACTATGTGTTTTTATTTATAAATAATATTTATATATTTCCAATATGGAGTGATAGTGCCAGCAGAAATTTTGGTTCAACAATGCTCTTCCAAAAGGAAAGAATAAGTAAACTTAAGTTGAACACTTTATTTCCAATCCCAAAGCAATGGACCACTAGAATCTTGAGGGAATCAGGAATGACTATGACAAGAGAGGGGATGGCAGATGGCAGCATCCAGAGCAGAAGGGACAGTGTCAACATGAGAATGCTCACAGTGATTGATCCTCTGTCCCTTCCACCTTCAGCCCTGTTAACTCTATTGCCTTGAATTCCATCTTCTGCAAGTGGGACCTGACAGTCTTCATGATGCCCTTCAATATCACAGTGACTCTGTAACTGGCAGCCACAAGCCACCACAACTTCTTCTTCCCCATGATACTGGTAAAGCCTATGTCCTCAGTGCCCAATATCACCTTGATAAGTTTCCCAATGGCGATGACCTGAAGCCCCTCAATTCCATGGCAGACTTTCTCACTTCCCAGCCTGTCTGTACTAGTCCACTATGTATTGTTACAGCAAAATACCAAAGGCAACTAACTCTATGAAGTGAGTTTTACTTTTTTAATCTCATAGTATTGGAATTTCAAAATCCAAGATCTACTGACACTACTGGTTTGATCTCAGATGAGGGCAGCGGATAGGGACATATCATGGCAGGAACACATGTAGTAGAAAATGGTCATCTCTAGAAACAGATCAGTGAGTCAGAAAGAGAAAAAGATCAGAATCTACCAATCCCCTTGAAGGCATGTCCTTAATGACCTAGTAACCTCTGACAGGGCCCCACATCTTTTTTATTGATACATTATAATTATACTTAATAGAGACTTACATTATGGCATAATTGTGTAAACACATACAATTATGATCATGCAAGTTTGATCAATCTCATTCCCCATCATGTTACCTTTCCCATCACTCCAATATCTTCCTCATGCACTTGCCCTACTCTAATAATACACTCTGTATTATTATTATTATTATTATTATTTTAATTACTGTATTATGATTACATAGGAGAGTGGGATTCATGTAGACACAGAATAATTTGGTGCATTTCATTCCCAGTAATTCTCTAGACCATCCACTCCTTCCTCCCTCTGGATCCTTTGCCTCCACTCTCTTGTTCTCACTTCTGTTTTCATTAGATTACCTATTTATTATTTTTTTCTCTTTTGCTTCCACAGATTAAAAAAAAAAAACATTCAACACTCAACTCAGAATCTGGCTAATTTTACATAGCAAAATGTTCTCCAGTTTCTTCCACTTTCCACAATAATGCATAATTTCATTCACATTTGTGGTTGAATATAATATTTTGTACATGAATGACATTTTTTGTCAACCTGTTGGTAGACACTGACACTGGTTTCATAATTTTGTTATTGTGAACTGGGTTGCTCTAAGCCTTAGTATTCATGTATCAATGCTGTATGCTGATTTTAGCTGTTTTGGATAAATGCAAAATGAGTCACATAGCTGGTTCTTATGGTGGTTCCACTTCTAGTGTTTGGAGTAATATTCATATTTCTTTCCAAAATGAGTGTGCTAATTTATAGTCCCAAAAGTGATATATAAATATATGTTTTTCTTCACATCATTGACAGCAGTTATGTTATTGATGACTGTCATTCCACCTGGAGTAACATGAAATATCAGTATAGTTTTCATTTGCATTTCACTGGTTGCTACAGATGTTGAAAATTTTTCTTATATATTTGTTGGTCATTCTGATTTCTTACTTTAAGAAAAATCTTTGTAGATATTTTGACCATTTATTGATAGGATTATTTGTTTTTCTGATGTTTAAGTTTTTTATTTCATTTTATATTCTAGATAATAATACACTTTTGGAAGAGTAGATGCAAAGATTTTCTCCCATTCTGTATATTCTCTCTTTATGCTCTTCATTGTTCCCTTTGCTGTACAGAAGCTTCTAAGTATGATGACATCTCACTTTTTTGAATCCTAGTATTATTTCTTGAGGTTTTATAAATCTTAAGGAATTTGATGTCTGCACCAATATGTTGGAGTGCTGACCCTATAATTTCCTCTACCAGTTGCTGTGCATCTGGTATAATTTTTAGGTCTTTGGTCCAATTTTAGTTGATTTTTGTGCAGGATGAGAAATAGAGATCTACATTTATTCTTCTATATGTGGATATCCAGTTTTCTCAGCACCATTTGTTTAAAAGGCTATTTTGTCTTCAATGCGTAGTTTTGATACATTAGTTAGAGATAAATTGAATGTATCTATGTGGATTTTTCTGTTATTGTATCCCATATCACAGGCCTTCATGTCTACTATGTTTTACCAATACCGTGATGTATTTTTTACTATAGCTCAGTAGTACAATTTGAGATCCTGTAGTGTGATGCCTGCAATATTGCTCTAATTGCTCAAGATTGCTTTGCTATTCTATATCTTTTATTTTTCCATATGAATATGAGGACAGTTTTTCCTTATTCTGTGAAAATGAGGTATTTTGGTGGTTATTTCATTCAATCTGTAGATCGGTTTTTGTAATAAGACCATTTGGAGATGTTAATTCTGCCAATCCAAGGAAATGGGTGGTCATTTTATCTCCTAAGGTCTTCAAATTCTTTCTTCACTGTTCTATTTTTTCCATTGTAGAATCCTTTCACCTCCTTGGTGACATTTACCAATGAGTATTATTTTGAGGAAGTTTGGATTGAACTGTTTTTCTGATTTCTTTCTAATTAATTTCACTATTGACATATAGGAAATCAACTGATTTTGGAATGTTGATCTTATGTCACCTAGGTGAATTTGTTATTAGCTCTATAAATCTTCTGTTGAAGTGGCTTTTGGATGTTTTAAGTATAGGTTCATATCATCAGAAAAAAAGATAATTTGACATTGTATTTTCATATATGTATTTCTTTATTTCCTTTGAATTGCTCTAACTAGAGTTTCCAGTATGTTTTAGTCAGCATTGCACCACTCTAACCAAAAACTTGACAAGAACAAATGACAAGAGGAAGTTTATTTGCCTCACTGTTTCAGAGGTTTGGTCCGTGATCAGTGAATATATAAATCTGGGCCTGAGCTGAGGCAGAACATCATGGCAGAAAGATGTGGCAAATGAAAGCTGGCAAAGACAAAACAGCCAGGAAGCAGAGAGAGCTTTGCACATCAGGGACAAAATGTAAACCTTCAAGCCATTCCCCACATGACATGCTTTCTCCCCACTGTACCTGCATATAATTACCACCAAGTTAAGTCATTTAAATAAATTAATTAACTGGGTTGAAATTCTCAGAATCTAACCATTTCATCTCTGAATGTCCATGCATTATCTCAAACCTGAAATTTTGGGAGACTCCACAAAGCCAAACCATAACAAAATAATATATTACATAAGACTGGTGAAATGGTTCATCATTATCTAGTTCCTAATTTCATAAGTCATGTGTTTAATTTTTCCCCATTGGATATGATGTTGGCTTTGAGTTTTTCATACATGCCCTTTATGCTGTTGGTGGAAGTTCATTCTCTTCCTAAATTCTTCAATGTTTTTAACCTGAATGTCAAAGGAATTTTTTTTACCATCTATTGGGATGCTCATGTGATTTTTGTGCTTTATTCTATTTATGTGATGAATTACAACCATTTACTTATTTATGTTGAAACAAATTTGCATCCCTGGAAAGAAGCAAGTTTAATAATAATGATGTTCAATCTTCTTAATGTAATTTCAAATGCTTATTGCTAATATTTTGCTGAGGAATTTTTCATCTATGCTCATCTTCTTTCAAACCTGTTCAGGTTTTGGTATAAGGGTGACATAGCATACATGGAATTAATTTAGTTGTGTTCCCTCTCTGCATTTCATGGGGTAGTTTGAGGGGTATTGGTATTAGTTCTTCTTTAAAAAATTGATAAAATAATCCTGAAAATCCTTTGGTTCTATGCTCTTTTATATAGATAGTTTTATTTTACTATTGCTTCACTATAATTGATTATTTTCCATTTTTAGGCTTTACATATGCTATTGGATGAATAGGAGTAAAGCATGTAGAAGTGTGTTAATATATTCTATATTTTCCAATTTACTGGAGTATAAGCTTTCAAAATACTTAGTCCCCAAGGAATGCCAGAATTTAAGGAATGTTTATGGTAATATCTCCATTTTCATATCTAATTCTATTGAACTGGGTCACAACTCTCTTTTTTGGTTAGTTTCACTAAGGATTTGTGAATAATGTTTATCTTTAAAAAGAACCATTTCTTTATTAAAATGACCCTTTGCATTGTTTTTATTTATCTGTCTCACAAATAGTGGCTGCGATTGTAATAATTTCCTATCTTTTACTGATTTTAGAAGTCTTTTGTTCCCACTTTTCAAGGTCTTCGAGATGCAAGAGATTGTTTATTAGGAATTTCTTTCTGTTTTTTTTAAATATAAGAACATAATACTATAAACTTTCCTATTATAACCACCTTGATATTTTCCCAGAGATTTGGGTACATTCTATCACTATTATCAAGTGATTTTATTTTAATAATCTTTCTTTTATCTACTTATTTTATTATTCAGTCCTAATTCAAATATGAATTGTTCAATTGCCATATATTTATTAGTCTCTAGAAACTTTCTTTGTGTTGATTTCTAATTTCATGTCCTTATGATCTCAAAATATAAAAAGAATTATATTAATTTTGTTGTTTCATAAGAATTGCTTCTAAGCCGGGCGCGGTGGCTCATGCTTGTAATCCCAGCACTTAGGGAGGCTGAGACAGGAGAATCGCGAGTTCAAAGCCAGCCTCAGCAATGGCGAGGCGCTAAGCAACTCAGTGAGACCCTGTCTTTACATAAAACACAAAATAGGGCTGGGGATGTGGCTCAGGGGTCGAGTGCCCCTGAGTTCAATCCCCAGTACCAAAAAAAAAAAAAAAAAAAAAAAAAAGAATTGCTTCTATTTTATTGTGGTGCTAGGGATTGAACCAGGATTTTGTCAGGCTAGGTAAGTACTCTACCAACTAAGATATACCCCTAGCCACAAGACTTGCTCCTTGACCTAAAATATGATCTATTTGGAGATTTTTCCATGAGCTAAAAAGAAGAAAATGAGTTCAGTTTTATTACATGAAATACTCTAGAGATTTTCATTAGTCCCATTTGATTTACAATATTTTTAGGTTACAAGTTTCTATCAATTTTATGTCTGTATGAACTGTCTATTGGTGTCTATCTGAGATATAAAGTCAAGGAGTATTTGCTTTAAGTAATTAGGTGTGCCACCTTTGGGGGCATAAATATTTACTATATGAAATGAATTTCCTTGTCTCTTAATATTAATTTTTGCACATAATCTGCTTTTTCAGATAGGAGAATAGCTAATATTTTTGTCTTTGGTCTCCACTTACATGGAATATGCATTTCCATCCTTTTAAATTCAGACTGTGGATGTCCTTACCTATAAGATGAGTCTCTTGCACACAAACATTATTGGCCCTTCTTTTTAAAACCACTCTGCCAGTCTATGTCTTTCAACTGGACAGTTGAAGAGTAGTTTAATATTTCCTGACCTTTTGATTTACTTGCATTATTTAATCTGGCCTTAGTTTTCATTTCTTCAACTCTTCTAGAGAGCTTTATTCATTCAAAAACTCTGGGGATTGCTTTTAAATTATTTTCATTTAAAGTGCCTTCTGAAGTTCTTGCTTATTCGTCATGAGTTCTTCCAGTTTATCATTATCTTAGGAATATTTTTATCTTCTTCAGTACTGAAGGAGATATTTTTTGGATATAGCAAGTTTGGCGAGTATTTGCTATCAGAACTTGGATTACCTCACTATAAGCTCCTCTGTATTTTAGTCTAAGCTGCAGAGTCAGATTTCATTTGATTTACCTCTAAATGCAACCTTCTATTTTTCTCTTGAGGCTTTTGATATTCCCTCCTTTTTTTCTGTTAGGCAATTTTATGACGATGTGTCTAAGAATTTTTTTTTGTTAATCTTGGCTGTTTGGGTCCTCCTGTATGCCTCATGTATATGAATGTGCATCTCATTCCTAAGGTGTGGAAACTTTTCTGCTACTGTTTCACTGTCAAAATTCTTAATGCCATTAGCTTGTATCTTCATGCTCTCTTCAATTAGAATAACTATGAATTTTGGTCTCTTAATTTTGTCCCAGAGTTCTTCTATATTCCCATAATAGTCTTTTGTGTTTTCTTCTTCACTGTTTTCTGAGGTTTCTAAAGTGTCTGGAAGTTCTGTTTTCTATATAACCTAAAGTTTTTGAAAAACTTTCAACTGTATTTTATTTGATTTATTCTGTCTTTTATTTCCATGAGTTTGGATTTGTTTTTTTTCATATCTCTGCCTTTTTATTGAAATGGTCTTTTACCTCCTGTATGTTCTCTCTTAATCATGCCTTAGATCTTCTTTTAGCTCATTAATCATTTTATCAATCACCTTTTTGTATTCTATCTCTGGAGTTTCATATCTTTAAATATCTGTGGTTTCCTTTTTTGGGGGGTTTCATATTTGGAGGGAAATTGCTTTGCACCTCTACTCTTGCTTTCGGCATTCATAAACTTGCAGATCTGTTGAAATTGCTTCCTCTTCCTCTTTGATATTGGGGTTTATTTGGAGAGTAATTTTCTAATATATTTCATAGTGTTCCATCAGCATATGTTAGCAAGAACTGAGACTCAGGATAATCCACATGTCAATTTCAACTTCCAATGCCTCTTTGACAGAAGAGAATGCTGCAAGCAATTGTGGTACTTTAAATGTGATTCAAAGAATGCACTAATACATATTTTAAATAAATAAGGTCTCAGTGTATATTATTTATGCAATTACTAATTATCTCTACAACTCTATTGGACCAGGGGAATTGTGGGTGAGAGCTAATATAGTATAGGCTGAGCTAGTTAAATTTTCACAATTTTATATTAAATTTAATTAAATGATTGGATAAAAAATTAAGGAGAGGCGGAGAGAAAAGATGAAGAATGAAAAGATGGAAGGATGTAAGTGGGGAGAGAAAGGAGACAGAGAAAAATATAGGATGAATAAATTTGATGCAAAAGAGAAGGTTTAAATGAAATAGTTGGATATAAGGACACTAGGTGTTATTTAATGTCAATCAATAAATGTGTTAATTACCATTCAGAGGTACAGATTAATTGCTTGTGAAGTTTTGTAATAGGATTTTCAGTGTCTGCTTTTTTATTGTTTTTTTCTTCAGTTATACATGATTGCAGAATTCATTTTGATATAATTATACAGCATGAAATATATCTTGTCCTAATTAGGAACCCAGTCTTTTGGATGTGCATGATGATAATATTCACTGTGCTATATTGATATATGTACTTTGGAAATTATATCTGATTCATTACACTTTTTCCTTTTCCTATCCCTTCCCTTCTTTTCATTTACCTTTGTCTAATCCACTGAATTTGTATTATTACTCTCCCCTTTTATTTTTGGTTTGATGTTTAAAACTTTAGAAACCATCAATTTTGGGGATATCATTAGAAAATGTTTTAGTCAACTTTGCATTGATGTGATCAGAGACCTAACAAGAGAATCTTAGATGAGGAAAAAGCATATTGTGGCTCATGTTTTCAGAATTTTAGTCCATAGTTGGTCATCTCAATAGCTCTGTGCTAGAGATGAAGCAGAACATCAGGGCATGGAAGTCAGGAAGCAGAGACATCTCCACTCACATGGGACAATATACAATCTCCAAATTCAAGCCTCTTGACCTATTTCCTCCAAACACACACTATCTGCCTGCAATTTCCACCCAGTTAACCCATATCAGTGGATTAATTCTCTACATAACTTACAGCTTTCATAATCCAATTAGTTTACTTCTGAACATTTTTGTTTTGTCTCACAAATATTTTTGGGAAAACTCATATCTAAACCATAAAATAAATAAATCTCATCTGATTTTAGCATTGACCCAAACCAACCAAACTGGCTAGATAAGCCTGTTTTCAGAATTCAACTGCCTCCATAACTGTCCACCTCTGCTAGAGGAGGACATGTGAATAAATAACTTTTATCTCTCAGAAAGAATATTTGTTTTTCCTACTTTTCAAAATATGACTTATAGGAGCTCTCTCCATGCCTTCAATGCCTCCCCACCCCTTTCCTTGGCCCTATGCTGACTGGTTACTTTGAATACTTCCCTTTCCTTACCCCATGCTGATTGGTTACTTTGAATGTTTCCCCTCCTCTTTACCCCATACTGATTGGCTGCCTTCAGTGCCTCTCCTTTTCTCATCCCATGCTGATTGGCTGCCTTCAGTGCCTCTCCTTTTCTCATCCCATGCTGATTGGCTGTG
>PVHX01033939.1:0-12708 GCA_004024805.1 Geosciurus inauris | reverse complement strand
TATTGAAAAAAGCATGATAGGATAGCAATAAGGAACTACTTTAGACACAGTAGCCAGAGCATACCTCTCTAGGAAGCTCACTTTTGATTCAAGACCCAAAGGTGGAAAAGAAGCCAAACATAGGTAGAACACAGTGGAAGATCATTTCAGGCAGAGAAAACTACAGATAAGAGTTCTGAGGCTAGAAAGAGCATGAGACAAATATGTAAACATAGAAGGCCAATATGGTGGAGCATAGTAAGTCGAGAGAAGAGGAGTAAAATGAGAATGGACCAAGAGTCATTTAGACTATGTGGAAAGATCATGTAGATTTACAAAGTAGTGTGAGAAGTTTGAATTTTATTTTAAATGTGATAGGAAACCACTGAAGATCAAGAGAGTGAAATAATTTGATTTTTTTGGTGGTACTTGAAATTGGACCTAGGGGCACTCCAGCTCTTTTAAAATTTTGATTCAGGGTCTCATTAAGTTGCTGAGTCTGTCCTTCAACTTGCCATCCTCCAACCTCAGCCTCCTGAGTAGCTGGGAATATAGATGTGTACCACTGCACCCAGCTGATTTCAAATTTTAAAATGTTATTTTACCTGCAATCTGAAGGTAAAATACCTGCAAGATATGAAGGACCTTGTAGGAGTAGTGGGTATGAGAGAAATGGGTGAATTAGAAATTTATATTAAATGTAGTAGTTGGATTTCACTGATAGATTGAATTTGGAAAGTGAGAAAGAGGAACCAATGATGACTCTGAGGTTTCTGCCATAGGCTAATGTCATTTTCTAAGATGGGAAAGATGGGATAAGATCAGATTGGGTGGCAATAGAGTGTCAAGAGTTTTGTTTTACATGTGTAATGTTAGAGATGTCTAATAGATATACAAATGGCAATTTTAAGTAAGCAGATAGACATATGGATCTGAATTTTAGAGTCTTCAAAGGGTATTCACTGAGAGCTATCAGCATACATACGGTAGTGTTTTTTCCCCCAGTGCCAAGGATTGAACCTAGGGATACTTTACCACTGAGCTATATCCCATCCCTTTTTATTTTTTTTATTTTGAGACAGGGTATTTTAGTCAGCTTTTTTGCTGATGTGACTAAAAGATCTGACCAGAACAATTATAGAAGAGGAAAAGTTTATTTGGAGGCTTACAGTTTCAGAGGTCTCAATCCATAGACAGTGGCTCCATTCCTCAGGGCTCCAGGTGAGGCGGGAACAACATGGCGGAAGGGTGTGGCAGAGGGAAGCAGCTCACATAATGATCAGAAAAACGGAAAGAGACTCCACTCTCCAGATGTAATATATATAGCACATATCCCCATCCCCAATGAACCACTTCCTTCAGCCACACCCCACCTACCTCCAGTTACCACTCAGTTAATCCTATCAGGGATTAATTTACTGATTATGGTAATGATATAATCCAATCATTTCTCCTCCAAACCTTCTTTCATTATCTCACATGTGAGACACCACATCCAAACCATAGCACAGTGTGTTGCTAAGTTACTAAG
Organism: Geosciurus inauris; assembly: GCA_004024805.1. Classification (NCBI taxonomy): domain Eukaryota; kingdom Metazoa; phylum Chordata; class Mammalia; order Rodentia; family Sciuridae; genus Geosciurus; species Geosciurus inauris. The sequence goes on along the minus strand of PVHX01033939.1, from coordinate 11,198 downwards.
GCTAGCCTCAAACTTGTGATCTTCCAGCATTAGTTTCTGGAGTAGTTGGGATTACAGGTGTGCCTGGCTAAAGATGCTATATAAAAGCAATGGGAATAGATGAAACCACATAAAGAGTAATTTGAGAATGAGAAGAAAACTCAGTACAAAGTATGAGTAATTCCAATATTTAGAGTTCAGATAGAGGACACTGAGAAAGAGTGGCCACATTGGTAAAAATATGGTATTAACAAAGCTGAAAGAGGGAAAGTTTTAAAGAAGTAATTTTCAAAGAAAGGAAAAGTTTTAATGATCATCTATGTCAAATGCTGGTGAGAGGGCTATTAAAATCCAGACAGAAGTGTGATAATTGGATTTGGCAACATAGAGGTCTCTGGGGATCTTGACAAGAGAGGTGTCAGTGAATTGATGGTTGTGAAAGCCAGCCTGGAGCGGAGTGAAGAAAAATAGGAGAAAAAAGAGATTGCATGTATAGACGATTCTTTGGAGAATGTTTGCTGTTAATGTATGCAGCAATGTGGGGAAGCTGCTGCCCGGATAGTAGGAACAAGAATGAGTCTTTTTGGGGGGATAGCAAATACTAAATCAAGTTTATATGTTGATAAGAATCATTTAGTTAAGAGGGTAAAAGTCCTTAAGAAGGGAAAAGGTGATGTTGTGGCAAACAAAGACTGCTAGCTATCTCCAAATATATGTTTCCTGTTCTTCCACAATAATAAAATTTCCAATTCCTAGTTGATCTCATGGACTACTAAAGATTAGACTACCTACCTTTCCTTGTGGCTGGATTTGGCCTTGTAACATCTCTGACCAATAAGATGTAGGCAGAAGTGGCACATGACAGCTCTTAGGAACCTTTGAAAGACAAATGGCACATGCCCTTTCCCCCATATTGTGTCCCTTCCTCCATCTTGTTGCCTGAAATTTAGATGTGATGACCAGGATGCTAGAAAATAATTTTGAACCTCGAGGACCAGGGGCATACCCAAGGGATGTAGTGAATTGAGTGGAGCTTGGATTTCTGAAGACTTTGTAAAACTGGGTCACCATATCAACCCCAGAGTGCCTACCTCCAGTCTTTTCTTTTCTTTTTTTTTTTTTAAAGATGGACACAATGTCTTTATTTTATTGCTTTGTATGTGGTGCTGAGGATCGAACCCAGGGCCTCACGCATGCGAGGCAAGCGCTCTACCGCTGAGCTACAATCCCAGCCCCCTCCAGTCTTTTCTTTGTGAGACAAATGAACACTTTTATTTAAGCCACTATTATTTTTTGAATTTCCATTGATTTCAGATGAATCTAATCCTAACCAATTCAAATGGGATCCAGCGAACAAGTGGAAAGAATGGCTTTTAACAGGAGACAATTTATCTAATATAATAGAAGGTAGTGATACGGGTGAATTAGATGGGTAAATGTTTTGGTGCGATGGTAAGAAAGTTCCCATTTAATTAGTTATCATTCTCAGTGAGGTGGGAGGTGGGATTTTCAACTGAGAATAGAGATGGATAGTAGAGGGTTGTATGTAGAAGATATACATAGAAGTGTGGAGGGTTGTATGTAGAAGGCATAACAGAGACTCTATTATACAGAAGAGCAGGGAAAAGTGTGACACCTGTGAGGAACCCTATCCTGGAGCTGAATTATTTCTCTCCTTATTTCTGGCTGCCCTGTTCCCCTGGATACTTGACTTATGACCACTATTTCATACTTCTTTTTTTTTTTTTACAAACGATCCTGATTCTACTAGTCTCATCATCTCCATTCTGTGCTTCCAATGATATGTCTTTTTTGTTTGTTTGTTTCCAGAGAGGAGTCCCCTGGGATCTCAGTGCTTTCCTAAAACTGAGGTAGGTTTGCCATATCTTTGCTGGCACCCACCCCCACCCCATTTCTGATTTGTCCTATTGTCCCTCTGGCTTTCCCTTTCTTAAGCATACTCTAGACAGCCACTAACACTTTCTTCATTTATTTTCCCGATTTCCAACTTGCCCATCAGTTTAGGCCCTATGCCCGCCCCACCCACTTCCTTCAGGAAGCCTTTCTTTCAATCTACTTTGATTTTTTTCCCCAGTACTGGGGATTGAACCTAGGGAGGACATTACCACTTCATTACACTCAAGCCCTGCCATACCCACCCCCACCACTGGCCTTTTAAAAAAATTTGATACAGGGCTGGGGTTGTGGCTCAGTGGTAGAGCGCTTGTCTAGCATGAGTGAGGCACTGGGTTTGATCCTCAGCACCACATACACATTAATGAATAAAAATAAAGTTATTAAAAATTATTGTGAAAAATTTTTGGTATAGAATCTCCCTAACATGCTGAGGCTGGCCTTGAACTTGTGATTCTCCTGCCTCAATCTCCTGAGTAGCTGGGATGACAGGTGTGCACCACTGCACTCAGCTACTAGTTTTTAAGTATTGAATAAGTTGACATATGTTATGTAACTAGAATTGATATGTTACGTCTGAATATTCATGTAGAAGACTCCATATATTGATAATCTGTGCCACATAGTTGAACACTTGTAACATATGGTCTCTAATGTAGTATATGTGACATGTGGAAGTTTCTTTTCATTCCTCTATCTCCTCCCATTTTTCTTAGAACTTACCCTTTTACTACCAGGAATGGGCCTTTTATAAGTAAAAGGAAATATTTAGAAGGAGTTTTCCTCTCCAGAAAGAAGCATTGGAGTCATGCTTTGAAATGAAATCAATACTTATAAAAGAGGTTTATGCTGTATATGTATCACTGTGAAGTACCAGAGACAGTGCTTCTTGGACCATTTATATCAGACTCAATCTAGAGAGTGGGATAAAAATGAAGATTTCTGTGAGCCAAGAGACATACATAAGAATGTTTGTGGCAGTATTATTTATAGTGACAAAACAAAACAAAACAAAAGCTAGAAGCAACTGAAATGACCATGAACAGGAAAGTGGATAAATTGTGGTATATTCATACAATGAAATACTGCATAGCAGTGAAAGTAAGTGAACTACATCTAAATGCATCAACATGGATGAATCTCAAAAACAATATTGAATGATGAAATGAAAGTTGCTAGATTGAGCAAATTATGTTATGTGCATGAACGAATATGGCATAATGAATGTCACTATTATGTATAATTTCAGTGCACCAATAAAAAAGAAGGCTGTTGAAGAATAGAAACAGTGTGATACCATTATATAAAGTCCCCAAACGAGCAAGCTAAACAGGTAATATTTTTTGTTCAGATACAATCATGTGGCAAATGATAAAGAAAAGCAAAAAAGTGGTTCATGTAAAATTCAGTAGAGTGCTACTTTAAAGAAGAGAGGAATCAATGAGGGGTAAACAGAAAAGTGTTCTATTTCTTTTTAAAATTTTATTAGTGCATTATAGTTATACATAATATTGGGGTTCATTTTGACATAATTATACAAGTACAGAATATAATTTGCTTCAATTCAGTTCCCAGTATTTCCCTTTTCCCTTCTCTCCTCCCTCCCCTTGTTCCCTTCCTCTACTCTATTGATCTTTTTTGCATTTATTTGTATTTTTTAAAAAAATTAGTGCATTGTGGATATACATAAAAGTGAAATTCACTGTGGTATATTCATATATATACATAAGAAAGTTTGGTCAGATTCATCCCACTGTTCCTCTCTTTTCTCATTCTTCCTCCCTCCCCCTCAAACCCCACCTTTTTTTTAAATATTTTTTTTTAGTTGTAGATGGACACAATGTCTTTATTTTATTGCCTTGTATGTGGTGCTGAGTATCGAACCCAGGGCCTCACGCATGCGAGGCAAGCGCTCTGCCGCTGAGCTACAATCTCAGCCCTCAAACTCCACCTTTTACTCCACTGATCTTTTTTCTATTTTCATGGGATTCCTCCCCCTACTTTCTCCTTATTTTGTGCAGTTTCTGCATATGAGGGAAAATATTTGACCCTTGAGTCTCTGGGTCTGGCTTATTTCATGTAGCATGATGCTCTCCAGTTCCATCCATTTACCAGCAAATAACATAATGTCATTCTTTATAGCTCCATCTAAAACTCCACTGTGTATATATACTATATTTTCTTTATCCATTCTTCTGTTGACAGACATCTGGGCTGGTTCTATAGCCTGGCTATTGTGAACTGCACTACTATAGACAATGACATGCCTGCATCTGTATAGTGTGCTGATTTTAGATCTTTTGGACATATACCAAGGAGTGGGATAGCTAGATTGTATGATGATTCCATTCCTTGATTTTTCGAGGACTCTGCATACTGCTTTCCTGAGTTGTTGCACCAATTTGCAGTTCCATCAACAATGCATGAGTGTACCTTTCCCCCCACATCCTGCTAACATTTATTATTGTTTTTATTCTTGTTAATTGCCATTATGACTGAGGTTATTTGAAATCACAATGTAGTTTTGATTTAGTGTTCTGTTTCTTAAGCTCAGTGATTGGTACATGGGTGTTCATTTTATCATTATTCTTTATATGTATGTATCATACACACTCTTTTGTATGCATATCTCACAATGAAAATTTCAAGTGCAGATTTCTAGGCCATGCTCAGACACTACTGAAACTGAATTGTTTCTGGAGAGGTCCTTGAATCTGTATTTTCATTGACACTCCAGGTGGTTCTGAAATCTTTAAGTAATCCATTGTATCTAATGCATCTCATGCTGCCTCTCCTTAATAGAGCCAGGAACCTAGGGCTGAGAAGCAGGTTAGCAAAAGACCAGCAGTATATAGCAGAGGAAAGAAATATAAACTATGGAGAGAAGAATCCCATACTCCTTCTAGGTGCCCTATGTGTGGCCTGGTAGAGGACCTAAAGTTTTGGAAAAGTCAAGGAAATTTTTAATATCCTTTGAGTTCATTTGATTGTAATTGGTGATATAAATGATTTTCTGGGGACAAACTATATGCCTTTCCAGATATTTCCTAAATAAAGGGCTACAGGCATGTTTTTTCCTTCACCTTACTGCAAGTTCCACAAAAGTTTGTGTATCAGTTTGCAGGGGCTGCCACAACAAAACACCGCAGACTGATTGGCTTAAACAACAGAGATGTATTTTCTCACAAGTGTAGAGACTACAAGTCCAATATCAGGGTGTCTACAGGGTTGGTTTCCTCTGAAACCTCTCTCTTTGGCTTGCAGATGTTTTCCTTCCCGTTGTGTCTCCACATGGTTGTCTCTGTGCATGTGTTTTGTGACTTTTCTGTGTCCTAATCTCTTATTAGAACACCACCCATATTGGATTAGGGCCTTACTCATTTTAATTTACCTCTTTACAGTTCCTATAAATTATATACTGAGCTATTCAAATTGTAATCTCTGGTAGGAAACACAATTCAGCCCATAATAGTATTTCATATATATGTGTGTGTGTGTGTGTGTGTGTGTGTGTGTATAGTTTTTTAAAAAATATTTTTTAGTTGCAGATGGACACAATACCTTTATTTTATTTATTTATTTTTATATGGTGCTGAGGATTGAACCCAGTGCCCCACGCATAAGGCAAGTGCCCTACCAGTAAGCCACAATCCCAGCCCTATATATATAGTTTTGATATGACTCTCATAGTTTCCTGCACAGAGCTGAACATATAGTTGGCACCTAATTCACTAATTTATATTGACTGATTAATAACTTGGCTAAAAGATTTGGTGTGGAAGGATGTAGAAAGCTATGAGTAAAACGTATTCATCTTTCTCCAGAGTTGATTGTGGTTGTTTCATGTTTATCAGATTGACTACCCAATCAGTTATTTTCAATTCTAAGTAACCCAGGCATTAAGAATCCACGAGACATTCACTCCAAAACATTATAAAGCATTAAGCTGCTTGAAGCCTGAACTCCTAACAGTTTGACATTTTCTTTAAAAGCTGTTGGAATCCCTCTCTCCAGGAAGCCCAGTCGGAGGGAGCTTAGTGTTTTACTTATCCAAGTCTTTGCAGCAATGAATTAAACATATACTGAAAAGGGAGACATCAAATCTTGCAGCATCTCCCTCTCCCATGCTGAGCTGGCACGTCCCAAGGGCAAGGCCAATCAGCCTCGTCATGGAACGGCGGAGGCAGACAGATTTATTGGAGAGGAGGGAAAAAGCAAAGAAAACCCTTTCCTTGGCAAAGAAAGCCTTTGATTTCTCAGCTCATCATCTGAGACAGCTGCTGAGACTGTACCTTCAGCTCCCACCAGGCCTGACCTCTGGGGAGCTTGCAGCATGTGGGGACTAGGAATGAGGGAAGAAAGCAGGAGGTAGACTCTGCTGTCATAAGATGTAGAAGAAAGACACAAGGCAAAACTGGCCAGACCCTAGTAATAACTATCTATTCTATTCATCACATACTTTTAACTTTGTGAGGCACATCAATATCCACTTTCATTTCACCCTCACAACAACCTTAGCAAATAGGTTAGGTACTATTTCTCCCTCATTATAGATGATAAGCAAGAAGCCCAGAGAGAAGATGTGTACAGCTGGTTGCTGGTATACCTGAGACTAGAATCCAAGACTGCACACTGCAAATTCAAGGCTCTCTTGACTATGAAAAACAGATGTCTTCTCTTGGGGTAAGAATTAATCAACCCTTCCTGCTACCGAGATTTCAGAGAGGGAGGAGGGGAGGATTTGCATTGCTGACTTTTAGAATTGGAAAGTAACCTTAAAAATCATCAGAAGAGGGGTTGGGATTGTAGCTCAGTGGTAGAGTGCTTGCCTTGCATGCGTGAGGCCCTGGGTTCGATCCTCAGCACCACATACAAAGCAGTAAAATAAAGACATTGTGTCCATCTACAACTAAAAAATTATTTTTAAAACATCATCAGAAGAGAGCACAAGCGTTCAGGGAAAGGCCCAGAAGTGCTCCAAAGGTCTATCTCTTTCCCTAATCCACTTTCTACAACTGCTCTGTAAGCTTGCCATGCTTCTGCTTCTTCTACAACATCCAGTATAAACAGTGGCACCTGAGGCCTCCCATTCCAAGCTCTGCTTATATTCCAGGCCTTGTCATTCTCTAGTGTCCCACAATTCAGTCAAGAGAATGCTGAATGGTTTCTGGAGGTTGCACACCTCCCAGCCCTCTAACACTTGTTCTTTCATCTCACGAAGACCTTCAGTCTCTTTATTTCTTCATTTTTTTCTAACCAGTTAGTCCCTTCTTGTTCTCCTTTCCCTTTCCATCAAGCAGGATCCCATGATTGAGCACCTGAACCCCTCCCTCAGCTTCACCCTGTATTTGCTGGCACTCTATCCTTCTGCCACACCCACTTATCCAAACCCCAACAGGAAAAGCACAATACTACCTTCTCTGCTTCTGCAGAGGTATTTCAACAGCTAAACACTGATGGAAGATGGCCCCACAACTCTGGAGACCGTGGCCTCTATAAATTTCCACTGTCCAATTTCAGCTGGGCCTGCAGCCCTGCTCATCAATCCTCATTTTTCTCTGTCCAGTTCCTCTCATACTCCCCTTATCACTTTTCCCAACTTTCACTACTCCACTCAAGGCCTTTACTTGACCCTGCTTTCCTCACTCTTGGCAGAAAACTTCACCTCCTCTTTTTCACTGAGAAAATTGAGGCTATCAGGATGTTATCTTTCTGACTCTTCACTCCCATCAATTATAATCATATGTCCATCCACCCCCATCCTTCCTCTCTTTTCCTCCAGTTTCAGAGTGCAAGGAACTCTTCCTGTTTAAGGTCAACACCTTTAACTAGGCCTTGGACCTACCCTCCCACGCCTGCTTCCTCCAGGACCTTGTTTAGTCAGATGCCCTGACCCCTCTCTCTTTTATCCTTTTAGCTGGATTCTTCCCCTTAGCCTAGAAATACAAACCTCTCTTATTAAAAATAAATAAACATCAAAACAATAAAATAAAGCAAAATATCTTTTGGCCCTTGGTGCCCTCTCAGTCTCTCTTTTCTCTCCTCCTCATCAAATTTTCTCAGAAGAGTCTTCTACATTGGTCACCTCCATACTCTTATATTCACTTTTCAACTGACTAGAGTTTGGCTTCTGTCCCTCTCTTACCACTCTACTAGATACTCTCACTAAAATCACCAGTTACCTACCATTTGTGGATCCAGTGGGCACTGTTCAATCCTTATCAGATCTCTGAAGTTTTTATCAATTCTGATTACTTCCTATTTGAAGGAGAAAAACAACAACAACAACACAAGGTCTCTTGCCTTCCATGATCCCTGTATTCTCTTGGTGGTACATTGTGCATATCCACCTTGTATGTGTGTGGGCCCCTCTTCCTCTACTTACCCCTTCACTATTAGTATTCCCCACTATTGCCCTAGCCTACTGCTTTTATCTTATGCTAGTTTCTCCCTAAATGATCTCATGGTGATAACTCCTATTTTGTTTGGAAAAGAAAACAGCCTCACTCAAATTATACTCAGATTGTTGGGCTTCAATTTGAGGCTACACAGACCAAAGTGGCAGCTCCATCAGGTAGTAGAGCTGCTTCAAGAATAGGAAAATCCCTCCATCTTTTTCTTGGTTCACCTGCTTACTTTCTGTTATGATTTGGATGTGAGGTGTCCCCCAAAAGCTCATGTGTGGACAATGCAAGAAGGTTTAGAAGAGAAATGATTGGGTTATGAGAACCTTACCACAATCAGTAAAGTAATCCCCTGATGGGATTAACTGAGTAGTAACTGAAGGCAGGTAGAGTGTGGCTGGAGGAGATGGGCATTGGGGGCGTGCCTTTGTGGTAGTATACATTTTGTATCTGGTGAGTGGAGTCTCTCTCAGCTTTCTGATAATCATGTGAGCTGCTTCCCTCAGCCACATTCTTCCACCATGATGTTCTTGTCACCCTGAGCCCCAAGGAATAGAGCCGGATATCTGTGGACTGAGAGTTCTGAAACCATGAGCCCCCCAAATAAATCTAAAATTGTTCTTTTCAGGCCTTTTAATCATAACAGTGAAAAAGCTGACTAAAACTCCATTTTTCTCTATCATCCAACAACCTCTGCTTAACCATGGTTTCCATCCCCTTCTTACTTCAGCTTCAAATGATCTCAGCTGGCCATGTCCCAATTTTAAACAATCTTCCAGCTTTGTCTCCTAGTGGTAACTGGCCTGATATTACTGTAGCTCTTAGTTCAAAATCTCAAGAGGGGTTCTAATTAGCCCAACTCATCTTTTCCACCAGATCTAATCCATAAGTCTCTAGTCGGTTTTGACATTGGCTGCCCTTGGGTCAGGGACCTGTTAGGTCTCACTGGTTAAAGCCAAAGCATGTGGGGGAAGTAGGAAACATGGATCAGGTAGAACAAACCATGGCTGCTTGGAGAGCAGTCAATGGATGCAGCAAGTGCCCTCAGAAATGGTGAGATCACTAATGGGGCTAGGACTGATAGCCCCAGTATAATCCTCAATATAAATCACTAAATCTTTAGCAAAAAATCCTCCCCAAAGCTTTAAACTATTTGCAATGCCTGCTAGATATCTCCCCTTTTATGCTCCATAGGCATCTTAAACTCAACAAGTCCAAAAGGGGAATTCTCCATTTTCTACTTAACTAGCACTGCCTCTTGAATTCTCTTTCATAGCCAATGACACAACTATTCTTATTAATATTTTATTACCATTACGTGCATAGCTACCCAAGTTAGAGATCTATGTCATTGTTGATGACTCCTTCAGGCATATCATCTATGTCCAATCATAGAGCCCTGAAAAATTTACCTCTTAATTTTTCTTAATTCAGTCCTCTTCTTTCAATACCCACTGTCCCAGTTTAAGCCACTAGCATTTTTCACTTGGATAGCAGCGATAGCCTCCCAAGTGAGTATCCCTCTTCTGGTCTTGTTCCTCTGTAACCTTGTACTGCCAATAGAGTGATACATATTCCTAAAAGCATATATGACATGACCATTCTTTTCTCCTGTTTTAGATTTTTAATGATCCTTTATTGTCTACTGGCAAAGATAAAGCTCTTAAAATAGCATATAAGGTCCTGCTCTTTTTTCTTCTTTTTTTTAAAAATATGTTTTCAGTTGTAGATGGACACAATATCTTTATTTTATTTATTTTTATGTGGTGCTGAGGATCGAACCCAGTGCCTCATGCATGCGAGGCAAGCGCTCTACCACTGAGCCACAATCCCAGCCCCTCTTTTTTCTTCTTTAGCTTATCTTCTGCCATAACTTGGCATTCCTTTGACACCCCAGTATCACCACCTTACACGTTCCTTCCACACAGCACTTTACCTCTTTGATGACCCTCTTGCTTGCAATTCCTTCTTCCCAATCTTTCCTATACATGTTTAGGTGGAACTTCCTTCAGGGAACATCCCTGTCTTCTCTCCTATTTCCTATCTGATAAGGTAGTCCTGTGGATTCTCATTATATCCTGGTCTTATTTCTACCATTGTACTTCTTCCCAGCAAATATTTGAGCTCTTTAAAGCCTGTGTTGTGTTCATCTATATACTTTCAACACTTAGCATAGGTCTTGGCACATAGTGGGGGAAGTTTTTGTTGAAGGCATTAAAAAAGGAATGGGGAAGGAAGCTGAAGCCATAATGGGCAGCCAAGGAGACAAAGGCATGGAAGGGAGAAGAAGGGGAGATAAAAGAGATGGAGATGGAAGAGGAGAGAGACAGAGACAGAGACAGAGACAGAGAAAATGAGAATGAATGTATAGGTGTCACATTGTGTTGAAATCAACTTTACCCAGAGAAACTAACCAAAGGGCTGGGACTTAGGTCATCTCCATTTTCCCTCATCTAGAATCATGAAGACTGACAGAGCTGTACCAAGAGCTGGGCACAAGAAGCCCTAAAGATAGCTGGAAATGCAGGCTAAAGGACTGTCAGCTGGGTCACTGCTGACAGCTGTAGCAAAAGGGCACCAGACTCTAATAGGATAAGGGCCGGCTGGGTTGCTGGAATCAGAGACGGTAGAACCATCAGTTATTAATAACCATAACCAGGCCTTGGGGGCCTGGAGAAGTGAGTACCTCCAACTGGCTGGGATTCCACTTTTCAAATAAGTCATTGCTTCACACATCTGTGGCTAATGGTACAGTTCCCAAAATGAAGCCAGAATCCTATCAACCAATCCCAGGGACCTTGGATTTTAAACCACACAGAGAAAAGACAAATGACCAGGGCTTTGAAATAATAGGATGAAATGTTAGAAATTATGACAGCAGGAATTGGAGTTAAGGAGGGC
>PVHX01033938.1:0-12709 GCA_004024805.1 Geosciurus inauris | reverse complement strand
AAAATGGCATGCACCTGTAGCCCCAGCTACTTAGGAGGCTGAAGTGGGAGGATTGCTTGAGTCCAGGAGTTTGAGACCAGGTTGGGCAATATAGTGAGACCATGTTTCACTCCCCTCAAAAAGAAAAAAAAACAAGCTGGGTGCGGTGGCACACGCCTGTAATCCCAGCACTTAGGGAGGCTGAGACAGGAGAATCGCGAGTTCAAAGCCAGCCTCAGCAATGGCGAGGTGCTAAGCAACTCAGTGAGACCCTGTCTCTACATAAAACACAAAATAGGGCTGGGGATGTGGCTCAGTGGTTGAGTGCCCCTGAATTCAATCCCCAGTACCCCCACACACAAAAAAAAGAAAAAGAAAAACAAAACAAACAAAAAGAACAGCAGACCCAATTGCTACATTTGCAACAATTTTGTTTTCTGGTTGACTTTACATTCCTAGTTTGAAATTGATCATAGAAGGAGTATTTGCGCCATAGAAATTGACAAATTTCCATGAATTTATTTATTTTTCTTTTGAAGAGTCAGTTGTTAAACACTTTCCAGCCTTTGCCAACTCGAAAGGCTTGAGTACCAAAAGAGAGTGGATACTAGTGAACTGTGGCTGGCGGGGAGATCACAGTAAGGATTTTGGATTTTAACCCAGGTGTAACTGGGGACTATCTAAAAGATTTAATCAGGAGTGTGGCAAGGTCAGATTTGTGTCATTGTTCTAGTCATTTATATGCCAGTCTTTTCTACCAAAGAGTAGGCAGGAAGTCCTTGAGAGGAATTTCATCTTTATCATTCTTTGTATCCTCCATGAAATTTTGCATTTAGTAGGCATTTAATAAATGCTGGTTGACTGAAATGAAGTTTTATAAATACCACGTACATTGGTCAAAACAATTGTTAATAAACCAGCAAAAGTGATTAAAACAGAATATGTGATGGAAGAATCATAAGACATTTCTTTCTTTACTTTTTTTTTCAGTACTGGGAATTGAACTCAGGGACACTCTACCTCTGAGCTACATGCTCAGCACTTTTTATTTTTTATTTATTTATTATTATTATTTTGGGGGGGTACTGGAGATTGAACTCAGGGGCACTTGACCACTGAGCCACATCCCCAGCCCTATTTTGTGTTTTATTTAGAGACAAGGTCTCACTGAGTTGCTTAGTGCCTGGCTGTTGCTGAGGCTGGCTTTGAACTCGCAATTCTCCTGTCTCAGCCTCCCTAAGTGCTGGGATTAGAGGGTTGTGCCACCACACCCGGCTTATTTTTTATTATTTTTAAAATATATTTTTAGTTGTTGGTGGATCTTTATTTTATTCATTTATTATTTTTATGTGGTGCTGAGAATCAAACCCATTGCCTCATGCATGCTAGGCAAGCTCTCTACCACTGAGCTACAGCCCCAGCCCCTGTTTTTTATTTTGAGACAGGTTCACATTATGTTTCTCAAGCTGGCTTTGAACTTGTGATCCTCCTGCCTTAGCCTCCCAAGTTCCTGTCATTACAGGTGTGCACCACCACACCTGGTGAATCTGAAGACATTTCTATCATTATCATATGCTATCTATTCAAACTGTTTGCAGGCACTCTGGAGATACAGCAATGAAGAAGACACAATCATACCCTTAGGATGGGCTCTGGTGGGGAAAACACAAAGGCCTGTCAGTGTTCCTTGTGATAAACTGTGTGACAAAGTAAACACCAGAGGGTCCCTTGAATTCGGGGGGCTTGGGAAAGTTTCCCCAGGAATCATACTTTTTGGAAATAGTATTGCTCCCTGGTACTGTGTTCCAAGTTTAATATCATGGTCTAAAAAGGGGTGGTAAGCGGCCTTGGAGGAATGATTGGCTGAGGGCTTTCTGCCTTTGAAATGACCTTAGAAGCTTGTTATGCACTCATCTTGCCCCCATTCACTAGTTCTATCACCTTTATCCCTTTTGGTTGTGGTAGCAGGATTCTAAGATGACTCCCAGTGAGTCTGGATGTTGTATCATCCTCTCCCCTTTGAGTGTGATTGGATCCTGTCAATGTGACAGTACTCTTTGGCTGATGTTATGTTAGATAGCAAAAGGAAGATTACCCTGGATGGGTTTGCCTAACTAGGCAAAGAGTGTCCTGGTGAGTTGCAGAAGAGGAAGTCAAAGACTTAAAATACAAAAAGGATTCAATGCACACTAGCTGGCTTGACAATGAAGATGGCAGTGTGAGTATATTTCTTTTTTTTTTACTGAGGATTGAACTCAGGGGTACTCGACCACTGAGCCACATCCCCAGCCCTATTTTGTGTTTTATGTAGAGACAGGGTCTCACTGAGTTGCTTAGTGCCTCATCATTGCTGAGGCTGGCTTTGAACTCACGATTCTCCTGTCTCAGCCTCCCAAAGTGCTGGGATTACAAGCGTGAGCCACTGCACCCAGCTGTGTGAGTGCATTTAAAAGAGTCTAGCACAGCTCCCAGTTGAGAACCAGTAAGGAAATGGGAGCTTTGTTCCTACAGCTGCAGAGAACTGAATTCTGCTAACAATCAGAATGAAATCAGAAGTGGATTTTTCCCAAGTCTCTGGTAAAGAACACAAACAGGTCAACACCTTGATTTCAACCATGTTATACCCTGAGCAGAGAATCAGCTTTGCTGTGGTTGACTTCTGACTTACACTGTGAGCTAATAAATTACTGTTGTTTTATGCTGCTGCATTTGTGATAAATTTTTGTCTAACAATAAAAAATGGGACACAAGGACCTCTGCTCTGAAGAACCAGCTGAGAAACAGTAAGGACCAAATTTCTCTTGCTTCTTCTGTTGAGGTGAGGTGAGGCAATGTCAGTGCTGGTTAGCAGAGCAGGAGTTGAGCACGAGGAGATGACCGCAAAGCACCAGAGGCACCTAACGGGGCAGGAGCTACATTATTATAAGGTGTTATTACCTATGATTATGACTTCACCTCTGTCCTGTGAGTTACATTCACAAATTTTATGGCTTTCTGGGCCAGTTCTTCTGTGGTGGTGCTATGTGATGAATAATGAGCATGCCATATTGTGGGCTTTGCAGTCACTGATGCAAACCCTTACCATGGAGAGGGAAACCACATGAGAGACACTGCACTGTGTTCTTTCAGAATCCAAGGTGCTCCCTTGAAATATAGCTGTCCTCTCTTTGCAGGTTAGATACATGCTGTGGAGGATATGGGGCCTTGGATAGGATTCAGACTTCTCCTTTCTATACCTAAGCAGCAGCTTGCACAACAGAATCCTAGTGACAAAAAGAATTGCAATGTTTGTAGAGGTTTCTTATCTGTGAAATAGAAGTAGTGTGGCCTGTGTGGGAAAATATTTCAAAAGAGAATTTCAAAAGTCAAGCGGGTGGCACACTCCTGTAATCTCAGCTACTTGGGAGGCTGAGGAAGGAGGATTCCAAGTTCAAGGCCAGCCTTGATAACTTAGAGAGATTGTGTCTTAAAATAAAAAGTAAGAAGGGTTGGGGATGTAGTTCAGTGATAAATAGTCCCTGGGTTCAATCCCAGTGCTGAGAGGTGGGAGGGAGGGAGAGAGAGAGTAAAAATTTCTCATATGTCTTTCTTTACTTTTTAGGTATTGATGTAATGACTACAAAGCCTGCTCTGATGATCAGAGCTGATGAATGATGGGTGGCTCATAGTTGCACTTAGAGTTCATTCTTGGATGTCCATTTCCTTCAGATCCCTCTTAAAGAAGAGTTCTGACTTGGATTTTGTGCCACCTAGCTTCTGTCTTTTAGTTAAGGTTGGATCTCTATAGAGGAAATCAATCTTACATGTTTCTATGTAAAATCAATGCATTTGGGGGATATGGAAGATGGGGAAATGACTTGTAGCAAATCTTTAAAGGAAATAGAAGCATCTTATCCTTCTCCCATGCAGATGTCCTTGAAATAACATAATGATAATACCTTTCATTTATATAGCACTGTTGCTCTTTCAAATAGCACATGCATGGATGAATTGAAAGGAGTTATTCTCATTTTGCACAAACAGTGAAGATCAATAAGTTCCCATTGAGAAAAAAATAGATCTGGTCAAATATCCAAAACCCAATATGTGAATAAGAAGAGAATTCCAAGAGAAGAGCACTGGGTAACAGTGAGAAGGAGGGCCATGAGGGTGATTTTGGAAGAGGGGTGGAATGAGAAAGACCTTGCTGGATATGTAATATGGATCTTTTTTATTTAAATATTTTTTAGTTGTAGATGGACACAGTACTTTTATTTTATTTATTTATTTTTATGTGGTGCTGAGGATCAAGCCCAGTGCCTCATGCATGCCAGGCAAGCGCTGTACCACTGAGCCACAACCACAGCCCCTGTAATATGGATCTTGATTTAGAAATTTGTATTTTTTCATTTTGAGCAACTTCTAGTGTGGGCTGAGAAGAAAGGTTTTCTCCAGCTTGATAAACTCAAATGGGGAAAATAAGTTTTATTAACTCAAAATATTTCTTACAAAAATATTTTTATCAACTTCTCTTTAGAAGCAACTTTGTCAATGTCAGTGATTTTGCAAATCTTTTGCACATATTGTTTGCCTTTTTAAGTTTAAGGAAAATCCCCTCCAAACAATTTTCAGCATTACTTGAGGTGAGATACACATAGAGGAATACTTAAGCAGGGACAAAGGTGGTCCAGGTGAGTTAGCTGTACAGACAAGGTCCCTGTCTTTAAGGTGTTTATATTCTAGTGTATCGGGGTGGGAAGATGGGGTTAGAGATTTAAGATGTAAAGCTTAAACGGGGCGCAGTGGCCCATGCCTGTAATCTCAGTGGTTCCAGAGGCTGAGGCAGGAGGATCACGAGTTCAGAGTCAGCCTCTGCAAAAGCAAAGCCCTAAGCAAATCAGTGAGACCCTATCTCTAAATAAAACACAAAATATGGCTGAGGCTGTGGCTCAGTGGCCCAGTGCCCTTGATTTCAATCCCCAGTATCCCTACCCCAAAAAAGAAGTAAAGCTTAATTAAATAAGAATTTAGGGTGGTGAAGGTGATCAGAAAATGCCATCCCCCAAAATGCCACATAGATGTAAGGATTATTTTGAGCTGAAAGCAATTGAGAAATAGCAGAGCCGGGCACAGTAGCGCACGCCTGTAATCCCAGCACTTAGGGAGGCTGAGACAGGAGAATCGCGAGTTCAAAGCCAGCCTCAGCAATGGCGAGGCGCTAAACAACTCAGTGAGACCCTGTCTCTACATAAAACACAAAACAGGGCTGGGGATGTGGCTCAGTGGTCGAATACTCCTGAGTTGAATCTCCAGTACCAAAAAAAAAAAAAAAAAAGAAAAGAAAGAGAAAGAAACAGCAGACACAAGAGGAACTATTTGCCCTCCTCCTTCTGCTAAAAGCAGAGAATAAATTTCCATTTGTAAAGTTTTTTCCTTCTCTTGAGCCAAGAAAAGAACAACTCTTCACACTGGAAATAATACCGACTTGAGTCTACATGACAAACCTTATTAAACATCCCTTATTTACCATTAGTTTCCTCATACATTTACCTTTCCACAATTTACTGTCCCAAATCCCTTTTCCTTTGTCTAG
Source organism: Geosciurus inauris (assembly GCA_004024805.1). Classification (NCBI taxonomy): domain Eukaryota; kingdom Metazoa; phylum Chordata; class Mammalia; order Rodentia; family Sciuridae; genus Geosciurus; species Geosciurus inauris. The sequence goes on along the minus strand of PVHX01033938.1, from coordinate 7,158 downwards.
TCACTTCCCCTAATTCCACACACTTATGTCACACTGGTATATAAGTCCCTGGATCTTGGCTGGGATTGTAGCTTGGTGGTAGAGCACTTGCCTAGCACGCGTGAGGCCGTGGATTCGATCCTCAGCATCACATAAAAATAAATAAATAAAATAAAAGTATTTTGCCCATCTACAACTAAAAAGAATTTTAAAAAGCCCCTGGATCTAACAGCCTCTTTGGGATTTCACATTTTTTCCTGTGTAGCCCCACCCATGCATAAAAAATTAAATCATCTATTAAACATGTATGCCTTTTCTCCTGTTAATGTCTTTCGTCAGTTTAATTCACAGGCTTCAGCTACTGAACATATGAGGGTAGAGGAAAAATTTGTCCCTCCTTTGTGGTGGTGTTAACTTATGAAAAAAAAAAATAAAAGGAAGTAATAAGATAGTGGATTGAAGAAGGTGTCCATGTCAGTCAGCTTTCCTTCACAATGACAAAACATCTGAGAGAAATACAGGAGGAAAGATTTGTTTTGGCTCATGGTTCCAGAGGTTTCAGTTTATGGTTGTCTGGCTCCATTGCTACAAGCCTGTGGTGAGGCAGAACATCATGGTGGAAAGGACATGGTGTGAGTACAGTTGCTTACCTCATGGCAGCTGGGAAGTAGGAGGAATGAGTTCAAGATACAGTCTCCAAAAGACACAACCCCAAGGATCTGCTCCTTTCAATTAGATCCCACTTCCTACATTTTCCACCACCTCCTAATATTCCATTCAGCTGTTCATGACATCTCTAAGTTCATTGGATTGACCCATCAATGAACTTAGATATGTCATGATCGAATCATTCCAAAAGCCTCATCTCTGGACATTGCTGCCCTGGGGACCAAGTCTTCAGCTTTGGGGGAACATTCCAGATCTAAATTATAGCAGTGGCTTTAGATAAGGTAGTTAGAGAAGGCTCCTCTGAGGAGATGACATCTTAGTTCAGACCTTGAAGTTGCAAAGGCATAGGTCATACCAAGATCTCAGGAACTCCTGTGTTGAGACAACATCCTGGACTATTCAAGAGTCAGAAAGAACACCAACCAGAGTGGCTTGAGTGGAGTGGACCAAAGATGGAGTTGAACTAGATGAGGTTGGAAATGTTAATAAGAACTAGACCATGTGGCTTGTAGGCCAATGGTTCCCAAATTTGAGAAAGCAACAGAATCACCTGGAAAGTCTGTTAAAGCACATGTTTTGAGGCCTCATCCCTAGAGATTATCATTCTGGTAACCTGGAGTGAGTCTGAGAATTTGCCTTTCGAACAAGTTTTACTGGGGATGTTGCTACTACTGGTGGTCCAGAGACTACTTTTTTTTTTTTTTTTTTTTTTAAATGTTTATTTTTTTAGTTGTAGGTGACAGAATATCTTTATTTTACTTTTATGTGGTGCTGAGGATCGAACCCAGTGCCTTATGCGTGCTAGACGAGCACGCTACCACTGCGCCATAATCCCAGCCCCAGAGACTACTTTTTAAAATATATACATATATATATACACACACACACATATATATATGTATATATTTAGTTGCAGATGGACACAATACCTTTATTTTATTTATTTTTATGTGGTGCTGAGGATCGAACCCAGGGCTTCACATGTGCTAGGTGAGTACTGTACCACTGACCCACAATCCCAGCCCCAGGGACTGCTTTGTCTTTTCTTTTTTTGGTACCGGGAATTGAACTCAGGGGCACTAGACCACTGAGCCACATCCCCAGCCCTATTTTGTTTTATGTAGAGACAGGGTTTCACTGAGTTGCTTAGCGCCTTACCATTGCTGAGGCTGGCTTTGAACTCATGATTCTCCTGTCTCAGCCTCCCAAAGTGCCAGGGACTGCTTTTTAAGAAGAATTATTGCTAGTCAGGAGAAGGTGTTTTGATTTTATTTCAATAATAGTGGGAAGCTACTGAAGACATTTCAAGCAGGATTTTAAGCAGGTTTAAAACTTGATTTTGAAGGGGTTTGGAACATGTCATCCCAAAATATGCCATTTTGTCATATTGATTATTTTGAGTTTAAAAAAAGATAACCAGCTAATGCAAGAAAAGTTCTGTACCTCTTTTCTCAACTGCCTAAAATAAAGTACAATTTTCTCTTTTGTAAAGGAAATTTACACTTATAAAAGAAATCTTCATTAGTAAATGTATCTGTTCTGGAAGAGAGCTACTGCTGAGACAAACTTTTATCATCTGAGGGACTTTCATATGTGTAACAAAGTGATTTTATTCACCATGTATTTCCTCTACTCCTCTTTCCAAAATCTGTTTCTAACAGATTTAGTCTGTTTTTCTGTAGCTATAACAAAATGTCTGATGCTGGGAAATGTATAAAGAAAAGAGTTGTATATAGTTCATTGTTGAGATTCAAGAATACGATGCTGTCATTTACTTGACTCTGGTGGGGTTGTGACAAATGACATCATGGTGGTGGGAGCAGGCATGAAAAAAATCACATGGTGAGACAGGAAAACAGAGAGTGAACTGAGATAGCTCACTGGCTTTATAACAACCCATTTTCTCTGGAAACAATCTAGTCCTATAAGACATGCATTAATCCCTTCTAAGGGATTGCCTCATGACTTCATTACTTCCACTAGGTCCCATCTATTAAACGGTATACCACCTTTTAAAGTCACCATCCTGGAGACCAAGCTTCTGACACGAACCTTTGGAGGACACATTCAAACCATATCCATACTGCAACACCCTAGAACTCCTAAATCTTTATTTCCTTCTATAGTTTGGGATGATATATAAACCTCAATCATCTGGCCACTTACTCAAGTGTTATATTTTTGTGGGATTCCCATGTAAACTTATGTAACAAAAATAGTTCTCCTGCTAATCTGTTTTGTTCAATTTAATTTGTAGACTAGTCAAAGAACCTAGATGGCTAGAAGGAAGCCATTTTTCTTTCCCTTCAGTTTGTGGTTTGGCTTGGGTATGGTTTAAGTGTAGGTCAAGGGTTTATATGTTAAAATCTTGATCTCCAGTGGCAATGTGAGAGCTGGCAGAACCTTTAGGAGGTAAAGCATACAGGTAGGCAATTAGGCCATTGGTGGTACTGCTCTCGGGTCTGATTAACTAGTTCTTGTGAGACAACTGCTAGTTCCTACAAGAAGCCTTGTTATAAAACAGTGAGCCTGACCCTTCCCCACTCCCTAGCTACCTGTCTTTGCCATGTGGTTGTCCTCTCTAGCATGCCTGCCTACCTGCCAGCAATGATGGCCATGATGTAATGTAGCCAAGGAGGCCCTCACCAGAGACCTAATCGGTGATGCCACCTTATCTAAATAAACCTATTAAATAAATAATTTTTTTTCACCAGAGCATTCCCATGGAATTTATTTGGGCAGACTGGGGGGTGGTGCTGCATCTGGAATAAGGTGTTGGGCCTCTGCTTTCTTTACTGCTAGAAATCTGGTCTCTAGGGGCTGGGGTTATGGCGCAGTGGTAGCGTGCTTGCCTGGCACACGTGAGGCACTGGGTTCGATCCTCAGCACCACATAAAAAAATAAAATAAAGATATTCTGTCCGCCTACAACTAAGAAATAAATGTTAAAAAAAAAAAAGAAATCTGGTCTCTAAACAGAAATAAGATATTGACGTGTGGCTTGTGCTGGTGATAGAGGACCTGGTGGGACAGTGGGAACTTGATTTTGGAGTCAGAGAACTACTTGATTGCTGGCTGATGGCACTTGCTGGCCACAATCTCCTCTACCTTTGTGAACTGGATGGAGTGGCCCCAGGGAACAGTGTCGTGAACCCATTATCTTGGTAGCACTGGATGATGGCTCCTGTGGTGTTCCTGGGACATGTTGTGGATGCTGCTGTGGGGGTTGTAGCATAGCTGTTGCCAAAGTTTCTCGCTCATAGGGGGCACTTCTCAAAAACTTGCCTACAGTAGTCAGTAGACTTCTTCATCTTCTTTAACTGAGATACAAAATACTAGACGCAGGAGTTGGTAACAGTGTGACTGGGTACAAAAATTTGCATTTGGTAGAGAGGTGGTGAGGCAGTGCTCTGTTACCTTGTGATCCTGAAGAATCCCAAGGCCTTTATAGTACTCTCTCTGTGCTTACTGACACCCACAAAAGGAAACCAAACTTTTCTTTTGGTACCGGGGATTGAACTCAGGGGCACTCGACCGCTGAGCCACATCCCCAGCCCTATTTTGTGTTTTATGTAGAGACAGGGTCTCACTGAGTTGCTTAGCACCTCGTCATTGCTGAGGCTGGCTTTGAACTCACGATCCTCCTGTCTCAGCCTCCCAAAGTGCTGGGATTACAGGCTTGCGCCACCGCACCCGGCTGCATATTCAATTCAATTCAGCAAGTATGCATTGAACATTTACTTTGCCCTAAAAGAAAGGAAATGTGAAATGATTGGGGGACAACTAAAGTGAATGTAGGCAGTGGGGCTATTAGTTAACTGTTCATCTCCCTATAGTATTTCTAGTGTCTAGTATAATACCTAACTTGGAGCCATTTATTAATATGTGTTGAAAAAACATCATTAAATAAGTGCTGATTTTGGAATCAGATGTACTGAGTTCTTTTTTCTTTTTTTTGGTACCAGGGATTGAACTCAGGGGTACCACTGAGCCACATCCCCAGCCCTATTTTGTGTTTTATGTAGAGACAGGGTCTCACTGATTTGCTTAGAGCCTCGCCTTTGCTGAGGCTGGCTTTGAACTCGTGATTCTCCTGTCTCAGCCTCCCAAAGTGCTGGGATTACAGGTGTGCGCCACCACACCCAGGAGATGTACTGAGTTCTTATCCTCCTTTGAAACTTTTTTTTTTCTTTTTCCAGTACTGGGTGCTGGGAATTGAACCCAGGTGTGCTCTAACACTGAACTACATTCCTGTCCCTTTTTATCATTTTGAGGCAGGGTCTCACTAAGGTTCTGAGGCTGGCCTTGAACTTGCAATCCTCCTTCCTCAGCCTCCTGAGTAGCTGGGATTACAGCCACGTGCTACCACACCTGGTTATTTTGCTACTTCTTTGAATGAAACCTTTGATATCATCAAGCTTCAATTTTCTACTTGAATATTAAACATCATATGTAAAAACTCCACAGGGTATTAAATGATCTCCTATATGAGCTAGAATTGGGAGAATTAAAAATCTTGTGATGGTTAGCAAAGATTACATTTCTGGGATGCAAACAAAGGAAACCATAAATGTAGTTGTAGGATGTGGTAAAAGATACAAAGGAGAAGAAGGAGGCAGGGAGAGTTGCAGGCAGGCATGTATTTTTTTAAAAAAATTTCAGTTTAAGTTAAAAAAAAATTGTTAAATTGAGATCCCAATTTGGGCCAGAGGTTAGATTTTTAGAGTGAACTTGAATGCCTTAATCTTGAATTCACTTATTCATGGGGTTGTGTGACTTTGATCTTTGAAGAAATAAAACACTCTGTTAAAGGCTCAAAAGGCTTTTGTCAGAGGAGACCAGCAAGCATCTCTTAAAACCCTTTTGAAGTGGAAATGATTCAAACTACCAAAGATTTCATCCATCAAGGGAGAGGGTTTGGTGAGGTTCACCTTAGGGGCCATCTTTAACTGTACCCCCCAATACTGATAACAGCTAGAAATTTAACCTAAATATATTTGAGCATAGTGATATATGTATGGGAAGATTCAATATTTAACTAATTTTAGATAACACAATTGAGAAAGACTGGGGGTGGAAAAGAGGGGTGTGTGTGTATGTTCACATGTATGCGGTATACTCCTTTTTGCAGTCTGATGCCAGTCTGAAACCTACTTGATCTTGGAGAAGTTGCAGACGGGAGGGAATTTAAAGCACTTAAATTCCCTGACACTAGTCCTCACGCATTTCCAGGGACAGAGAGACCAACAACCTTGTAGTTTTGTATTTAGGAAATCTTTTTTTACCTTGATGTGATAAGAGCTTAGTGGTAACCCCCATGTTTTATGTCTAAAACGTTTCAAACAAGAACCTGATGGCCGAGGGACTTTCTCTGAAAATTTCCAAGGAAAGAGTAGACTCCTATCCTAACAGGAATAGTGTCTATGTTCTGTTTTGTGGGTGTGGGCTAAATCAGGGTTTTGAGATATATATAAAAATGGAAGAGCAGAGTGGGGGAAGTGAGCTGAAGGATTTGCTTGAGTATTGAAATTCAAATATCCTGGGAGCCTGTCACACTTTAAATACTGATCAGTTAACAGGGATTAATGAGATTGACACCTAGAATGGATGGGGTGGGAACTGGGGAGGGAAAAAGGGGAGCTGATGTCAGAACTAGTGGACGGGTGCCAAAGGGCCGACTTTGACCACTTCTAAATTGGCCTGGAGCCGTCTCCTTCCCTGCAGACACAGCAGGCCCTGCGTGATGGTGGAAGAGGGTTTGGGTAAGATTCAGGTTACATAAACTAGATACTGGCTCTATTGTGACATCACTTGATGAAACTTTTTGTTTGTTTTTATATCATATAGAATAATCATTTACCAGTTCTGTTCTGACATTATTCATGTTTCCAACCACGACAGAATGTGTTTTTTCACGCTGTTGGGTTCTATTTTAAGTTCTCCTGCCTCCTCTCATCTCCCTTCCTGCTCTCAAGACTTTATTGAGTTGACCCTTAGAACAGAGGAGGCTTCATGAAGTCATTCCAGGATGGAAAATCTGCAATGCAGGTAAATGGAGGTGAGCCAGGGAGGTGGTAGATGAAGAGGAAGAAATAGCCTTTTCTTTCTACCCCTCTAGGTTTAATGGGCTGAGGTTTGCAAATCAAACTGGTAAAAGTTAGATTAACCAGAGGGGAAAAAATTTAATTACATACATATGGGAGTGTCACAAAGCAATGAGACCCAAAGAGATGCTTAGTTGAGGCTTATACACCATTTTAGACTAAACAAAGGAAAGGGGGTTTTGGGCTTCTGGAAGAGGAAAGGGGGAAGTTAGTTATTGAAAGGTGTGGGGAGGAAATGTATGATAAATAAATGTATGATATGTATGATATGATAAATGTATGTTCTTTGTTATGCAGATGAAAGTCTGATGATACTGTTGCTTCCTTGAGTGGTTCTTTTCCTGGTGTAAGATATTTTTTAAATTGAATTTTTCTTTAAAATGCAAAATTCCTTTAAAAAGGGGAAA